>OOFB01030449.1:16482-26634 GCA_900323305.1 Trachyrincus murrayi
TTGTAGCATTCGACCCTGCTACACAGTTTTAGCCATATAAATAGGTGACAAGGTGCCCTTTTGAGATCTATATCGTGACTTTAATAAGATATAATATATAATTCAATTGATCAAAATCTCTGATATCTAGTCCCATCATATAATATAATATTACTAATGTCAATGAAAAGATAAATAGTTGTTACAGACAAATGACAAATTGGGATGCCATGCAATCAAATATATACATATTTCAAAGCTGTCCCACATAAAACATATCTACACAATGAGGGCTCACCTTCGGTTCGAACAATTTGCAGGAACATAGCTGTGAAGCCAGGCTGCGGCCCGGACATTGTCTGGACTTGAATCCGTGTCTTCACAGAGTCAATGGGGTAGACAGCCAACCAGAATGCAGCTCCGCCGACTCCGCCGCTAACCAATAAGGACATGGCATCTAAAGGTAAAGGAGTTCTGACAACTACATTCTAAAAAACGCAATGACATCACATCCTATTCATATGGAAGAGCAGAAACTGAACGGTAACTGAATATTGTTAACTACTGTTAACAATATCATTAGTATCAATACTACTACTACTACTTCTACAGTACTTGATAATATCAATACAAATAGTTACAATAAAATAATAAATATATCCTTTGACTGATTTGAAACAAAACAGTTTCATGTCTTACCAAGATGGTTTCCTCCTTGTGGCATAAAAAATGAGCGACAGACTTCATATCCACCAAAGAAAAAGAAATAGCCAGGAACCTGTATAGGAAAATTATTTTGGCTGCTTTCTTTATACAAATTTTGTTTTGGCATCTGTTTTTGATACTTAGTCTGTGAGAGTGGGTAAAAGGGAGTTGAAATAAAAACAACATTGCGAGTGCAGAGGAGGAACATTTCAGGCTAATAAAGTGAAAGCTTTGAACCAACTTATTTCCCTTCTTAGTTGTTCTGGTTTCTACTAAATACAAAGATGGCTGGTGGTGTCAATCATCTCCTTCTAGTATAACTCACAAATACCTGACCCTATGTTGGTTACCCATACTAGTATCATAGCTAAAGAAGATCTATGTTCTAGCGAGTGAAGTGTCCGGTTCCTTGTTTGTGTACACTGGACACTCCAGGCCAGATTATTCTATAGTGAAGTACCTATACAGTATACAATGATCCACATCCCTCCAATCTTTCGCTATATAACCTGTGTATCTTCTTCTGTGTTTCTTCTATGTTGCTTCTATGTTTAAAATACATATGAACTACATCTTGCATGTGTCTTCCTCATGCTTTATTAAAGATCTACTCAATGCTTGTCTGGATGAATGTCAGACTGCAACACTAGGATTCCTTAATGAACAATGTGGCTCAGATGAGCAGATGAGTCATAGGGTGGAAGTGAGGCATAACCTCTCTGAGCCATGTCGAGGTGAGACCCTGCAGCAGGCCCAGCGGACCCTCGGACCGCAGCACTGAGCGTACAACTGACCAAGAGGAACTGGAGAGTGAGAGAGAGA
This sequence comes from Trachyrincus murrayi, assembly GCA_900323305.1. NCBI lineage: Eukaryota > Metazoa > Chordata > Actinopteri > Gadiformes > Macrouridae > Trachyrincus > Trachyrincus murrayi. The sequence goes on from OOFB01030449.1 coordinate 17,989, forward strand.
GAGAGAGAGAGAGAGAGAGAGAGACAGAGAGACAGAGAGACAGAGAGAAAGACACAGAGAGATAGAGTATAAACAAATGTACATTGTTTCTACAAATGTGCATTTGTTTATATTTTACATAACACTTTCATAGCCTGTGGTAACATTGGCTAATGTTGTTCCCGTAAATATTGAATCAAGTGTTGAATAAAGCCATAAGTGGCAATATCCAATCCCCTCTTCCCTCTCAAAATGCTGCCAAAAACTAGTAAATAGTAAATGGTCAAAGTGCAACTTGATGGACTTTACAACAGTTGATGAGTCTCGCTAAGAGTGTGTTATTGTCCCAGGTCTCCAACCTATATATCATTATGTTTCTATTGTGTCTCCAGACTCGCCTCCCAGCATCCAAAGAAGTCCTGCCTAGTGTCCTCATCTCAGTGTGGGCCTGCAGGCGACACTTGACCAGCTCCGTAGGGCACAGAACCACAGAGGAGACCACCGCGGCCAGCGAGCCAGCCAGAGCATTATGGAGAGGACTGGAGGAAGAGGTCGGAGTTGAAGAACGGAAGGTGTACATGCATACATGCATCTATGCATTTCTAGGTACACATGCATGCATGTATTTTTAGGTACACTTGTGTGCGTGTATGTATTTATTTGTTCATTAAATTATTTCTAGGTACACATGCATATACATGCATGCATGTATGTATTTCTAGGTAGACATGCATGCATTTATTTCTAGGTTTATATGCACACCCATACACACACATACTGATAGCAATACTGCAGAAGTCAACCATCTTGTTAAGCAGTAACCAGCATCTTGCTCAAGGACTCAATAAGAATCAATAAGTATGTACACAGACAATAATGGCACACAGGCACTCACCTTAGCTCCTGCTGTGAGTCTATTCCCAGTGTGTGTCTGACAATCTTCTGACAACTTCCATAGCAGGCAAACAGGATGGCATTTTCCCCTACATTGGCAAGCAGGGCTGCCCCTGTACCTTGATATAAACCTTCATTTGACCAGTGGGAGGAAGAGGAGGATAGACAATCCATGAGAAGCCAAATTCAAACATAGAAACATTAAATGTTCCAACAAGAAGACAGAAATAGAGAAAAATCAATCAATTGTGAGCAAGGTTTAATTACAAGAAAGTATTTTATTTCAACTGACTTTCTGGTTCTGGTTAAATCTAGATGGTAGACACAAAATATTAAGGAAGACTTCCTGGAACCTGAATTTCCACCTATGGTGGTTTTAGAAGTTTTTACTGACCTCGTACTCCTGTCTCCTTCCACGTCCGATAGAAACAGTCGGCCATGCCCCTGTAAAGAGCAGGAAATGTCTGCAGCTTCACCTTTACTGTATCACATGGCTGGCCGCTCATCACACAGGCCGCACCCCCTGCAGAGAAACACATGCCATCTATGAAGCCCTTTATCTGCTTGCAGATATTTATCTGCTACCTTTGTTTGTGGTTGTGTTTAATTGCTGTGTGTGTGTGTGTGTGTGTGTGTGTGTGTGTGTGTGTGTGTGTGTGTACGTCCGTGCATGACCTTTTACCAAATATGAAAATCATACTATTACCAAATGTTGTACAAATAGGTGCCAAATAATCTAATAAAATACATCCAAAGCCAGTATTAGAAACAATCACAATAAAATGAATAAAAGGATATCAGCTGAAAGCCTTGCTTAGATCTTCTCCAAAAGATTTGCATAGTAAGATTTCCAGGCTGCCTTAACTGCCCTCCCTCAAAAATGAATACAAATACACATGAATGAGCAAAGCTACATTCTCCCAGGCTGTTGCTTTAACCATAGGACAGGATTACTGTATAAAACAAACATGGGCACCAACCTGCTGCCCCTGCAGTAAGATCTATGATTCCGTCGATGACAGGATGAAGATTCCTCTCCTTCGCTAAATTCTCTCCTTCCATATGGACAGAAAGATGAATGGATAAACGGATGAACGATGAGGGCTTTAAAAAGTCAGATCCAGGCTGATCCAGCAAAAATGGATAGCTCCTCTCTGGACTTCCCTGGATCGTATAACTTCCGACCTTCAGTTAAACTTATAAGCACATTGAAAGATTTATACATTTGTCTCTATGAATTGAAGAAAACTCTTGTCTACATTTGTTATGTTATGCTTCTGGGGTGACCTAGTCCATGTTAAGAACTCCACAGTTGACTGGCTGAAGAAAACAGCTGGTTATCTCTTAAATATTCTGTTTGGACTTCTTCTTCTTGTGACTGAGGTCGCAAGAACATGAACTTTGTTTCTCTCTTTGTTTGCAGGCAAGAGAAGGAAAACAAGTAAGATAAATAGGTTCTCACCATTGGAAAATTTTTGTAGACACATAACCATGTCATGATCCAATCAACCCAAGCCTTTATCAGTGCTTTCTGATAAAGGCCAGCTTACATGATATGCATTGATTGAGGAATTCCTTGAAAAGAGTTTACTTGAAGCCAATTAGGCCTGCAGTAACTATTGATTTAAAAGGTTCAGATAGCAAACGGCTAAAGAGGGATGTTTGGGTAAAATCAAATGTTGCTTTTATGTTTAATAAAAAGGGTATTACATCCAACGTATTACATCCATCCCTTTTTTAAATGAAAGAATTTGGCACCTCACACACACACACACACACAAACACACAGACTTAAAAGTTTGTTATGTAGCCTTAATTGTGGAACTACGTCACTTCCAAGCACCTATCTCATTTATTCAGCATAGAACCTTTCAGAAAGACTAGGCCCATATGTGTATCTCATGGATGTATATCCATTTGTATGTGTATTGTTAATGTGTGTGTGTGTATTATATGAATCCATATGTGTGTTGTTTTGAAGGGATGTGTTGATGGATTGTGTGAAAATCAACTATCTGAGATCGATACAGGAATGTTTCTCATAACACCACAAATTGGGTCGCAGAATTGTGTTCATGTAACAGATAGGATATTGGGGTCTTGTTATTGCAAAAGAAGATCACACACTTTTTCTCACACTCTTGCTGCTTCTTTATTGTACGGTTGAGCAGTTACAATGTCAGTGAGGTCGGTCCCTGGGGTGTTGTTATTGGAAAAGATAATAAGTTGCACTCCAAGTATTTCAGCAGTATTGGAAATTGAAGGTGTGACCTGTTAAGAGTCTTGTAGGAAAGCAAGGGCAAAGGACAATTTTAGTCTTCATATATAAATCTAAACACCAATTAAAGTCATAATTTGTGTGTGTGTGTGTATGTGTATGTGTATGTGTATGTGTGTGTGTGTGTGTGTGTGTGTGTGTGTGTGTACGTCCGTGCATGACCTTTTACCAAATATGAAAATCATACTATGACCAAATGTTGTACAAATAGGTGCCAAATAATCTAATAAAATACATCCAAAGCCAGTATTAGAAACAATCACAAAGGACACATTGGTTCTGATTTGTTTTAATTTTCTCTCGCAGGCATCATCGCAGACTCCTTCAGGGTCCCAAGATACCGCTATGCTCCAGCCTCTAGTGTCTCCCATACTCTGGACATGCTGTCGCTGCATAGAACACCATCAACATCTGGATCTCTCAGCATATGTGAGCCTATTACTACCAACAACAACCTCAGAAACTTCTTGGCTTACGACCAACATCCTTTTGAGGAAGAACCCATTGTTCTCGGAACCGAGGACAAAGTGTTCCGAAACAAGACCCAATTCGATACCGATACCGATACCCAACTTTGTTAGATTGGAGAATGGTGAAGACTGTTGTTTAGATCAGCACTTTAAGGCCGGCATAGCACAACTAGCAGTATTTATCTGTTCCCAAATCTGAAGTATCTGGCTTTGTGGATGAACACCTCACCATCTCTGGATATATGGGAGCCACTGCGCTCAGCGGATGGTCCACTTTTATCAGGCTCTTTTGGACTCTGAGGAGGAACGTGCATACGTACTCCAGACCATGGAGATATGTGAGAGCTAATGGCCAGAGCCGATTCAAACGCAAAAATATTCTGCCTGGGTTTAAACGTTGGAAATAGGCTAAATGGCCTCTCCCATCCCCTCCTCATCACAATGGATATAGTGGCCAGAAACTTCGCACACGTCCATCTTGACCAATGGGAGCCATGCATTTATACAACTTGACCCCTCCAGTCGATCATGAATGATTGGTAGCTGCATCTGGCGGGTCGGCCATGCAAGCAGATATCATACCTTGCCTCCCAAACGCCCTTCAGGTCAAAATTGGCCAAAATTGGTGTCTTAAAGAAAAAGAACGGAGGCTGCTTCTCTGGGCAGGCTAAAATCAAATGTATTGTATTTGTATTGCATTACTTGTATTGGTATTGTTTGAGAACATTTGAAAAATGGCTATATTCCTCAGGCTGAGCCTTAAAGGCCCCCTATTTTACCACCAGGTGTGAGTGTGATTAGCCATCATTTCAAAATTGTCATGTGACTACCCTCTAGTGACATCACAAGTGGGAGTGTCCACCCAGATGTATGCTGGATAGAAAAGCCTACCAGTTGGTACAGTCCACTGGGTAGGCTGGTAGACTGATCTAGTCATCATACAACTGCGTAGACACTCCCACTTGTGATGTCACTAGAGGGTAGTCACATGACAATTTTGAAACGGCTTGTAATGGCTAATCACACTCACACCTGGTGGTAAAATATGGACCCTTTAAGGTGCTTGCACACTGCCCCAACAAACACCAACAAACACAACATCGGGCCAGTGTTCCATACTCGTTGGTGATTGTTGGCAGTGTGCAAGCACCTTTAGAGTGACATATGTAGTTTCTGTTCCCTTGTTCACATATTGTGCTTTCTGCACTCTAAATGTTGAGATTGAACCTCAAAACTTATTTTTTTTACTGGATAAGAATATGTTGATATTCATGTATGATTTCCTACATATTTCCATATGGGAAATGTAATCCCTGGTAGTATCCCAGGTGAACTTCATATGAGCGTAATGGATTAGACGTCCATTACTTTGCATCCTCTGTAGAATGATTCTGTTAGTGTCATTAATAATTTGCTTACAGGAAAGGATTCAGTGCCTGCGAGGCATATGACAAACTGCTCTTGATTACCTCCCCGCAGTTGTGATTTATAGTGTGTGTAATGTGTGTGTGTGCGTGTGCATGTGTATGCGCGCGTGTGTGTGTCTGTGTCTGTCTGTCTCAGTGTCAGTGATTTTTTTAATGCCATTTGTTCAACATGTCTGAGTAATGCGCAAGGAATGCAATTTTTAGCAAATAATTTGTTCAACATCAGCGTCTGTGGGTACAGTTAAACCAGTTAGACATTAGCTTATGGGCCATTGTCCCACTTGTAAAGGAGCAATCCATTTCGTTCCCCTTGTGTTTAGACTGTTTAAATGACTGCTTCAATGACTTTCCACAAGCTTTCTACGGATGTCACGTCCACAGAGGCACTTTAGTTTTTGCTCAAGTTCCATCTCATCCACAGCATGCTTGCACTTCGGCTCCTTCTCACTGATTTTGCACTTCGGCTCCTTCTCACTGATTCATTCAAAGTCTTCGCATGCTGTCGCGCTAACTTGCATGCCTGCAGGAGTACCATCTGATGCTTGTTTGGTTCGTTTGAGCTTTTGCTTCCTGTGTACCAGTAAAGTTATATGCATGCTAAAAGTGCTGCTTCATCAGGTCGGGTACCATTTACACTATTTATGAGAGGCTTAAAGTCAATGCAGATGCAGGTAGGGGTTATAGGCATCTTCTTTGGGGGTGTCTACAGGCAAGCTGAGGGCATTAAGGCATGTCCCTATACTGTACAAGGTAGAAAACAGAATCTCCTTAGCAGATGAAAATGAGTGAATTATATATTTTTTGGTTGTTTTTATGACGCCAAATATAATGGATTATGGACAGCCTCTGTCTCACACACATTCATAATAAGAAGTGACTTGTGTGCACGTGTGCCTTGGACTTTGGACGTATTGTGATGTATTGTGCAGAGGGCCGAATGAGTCACAGACTGGGGAAGTGACGCAAGTAAAAAAAAATCAAACTTCCATTCTCTCCATTCTGGAACTGATAGGATAGTGTAGTCTACACTTGCATCTTCTGAAAGCCCAGCTGGAAGGTTCTGGATCTGAAGCCCAATGTCTGCAATCCACCTGTGTGCATACCCGCTCAATAATGTATTTCATTTTTGTTATAAAAGTTGTCAGTTCTCATAAATGTGTGCTGAAGTTTGACTGCCTGTTCACATGGAACTACAGGGATGCTTTTGTACATACGCATGTACAAGACAATCAAATGCTCATGGAAGGGGATAATTTAACCTTCTTAGAAATGTGTCTTGCACCTATCTATTATTATTATTATTATTATTAGTAGTAGTAGTAGTAGTAGTAGTAGTAGTAGTATTTTTGCAAGTATTCCCATACTCAAAAGAGTAACAGTAAAATAAGGTGGCTAGTTAGTCTTCAGGCACAGTTCACTTTTTCACCTTGTTAGCTCATCTCCAGTTATATTTTTCACCTATTCAGCAAATGTATTTAGTACTCTACTGTGATGATTTGATGATGCTTTCTCCACACTGGCAGGCGTATCATTTCAACCGACCAACCATAACATCGTAATAAAATGTTTCCTCTCCCCATCCTCTCATATAAAGACTGAAATGGGCTAACACACAGCTGTGTGTTGTGTCATGTTTTTACTGCCATATGTCCTATTATGAAAGGGAGATCCTCTCTGAAAGCCATTTCAGAGCTGTCCTTAATCTCTCTGTCATGACTTGACAGAATCGCGATGCCAGCTGATTGAGTTCAAACTACCACACTCTGTAATGATATTTATTGTTGACGACTTGTGGCACACATTGAGATGTTTCACAGCAATAACAGCGGTTAAGGAACAAAGTGAATCAATAAAGCAATCCACTGTGTATTAAGCAAGACATAACGGGCATGTGCATTGTAAAAGCATCATTTGACAACATTGATTTTCTGCTTTTTATTTTATTGTGTAGAGGCACAGGCAATGCAGACATGGGTGTCTGTCTGTCTGTCTGTCTGTCTGTGTGTCTATTTGTACTGTGTGTGCAACCCTGTAACATGTCAGAATGTGAACATGACACGTTGGTCCAACCCATATCAACGTGTCATTACCAGTGAAAAGCAGACCAGTGACCACCATGCGTCTTTAAATCCAACCAAATACAATGTTGAAAAGATCTTAACTTGTAGGCTCTATGCCAGTTTGAGAAATGCCAGTGGACACTTAACTACGTTATTGACCTTTTAACCCTGACCAGGGGTATTGAAACTCAACAAAAAAAACTAGCTTTAATAGCCAGCACCACTTGCCCTAACATATTTTTCAGGATTTGAATTCTGACAATGCAGATCTATTCCCCGACCAAATTAAAAGAATAATACAGCGTAAAACAGTTTGACATCATTATAAAACGTCTATCGGTGATGTACAACGCACCCCAGGTTACTGTTTTGTGTAGTATTTCATTTTGCTGCGGTGATTTCTGTAGACACTATTACGTCACATGGAGACATTGCTTAGTTTAATTAGTTTAATTCCCATATGACAACTCAGGGGCTCTGTCTCAGAATATATTATGTATCAAATACTGCAATCTAATACTGCATATTAATTTTGTGAAATGTTCATATGGTGAGAAATCAGTAATTTAGTAAGAGGCTATAAGAGGCTGGCAGCCTCGTGAATCCAGAATGCACTTCGGCTTTGCGGGCTTGGGGCATGGCCATGATCCCTGTACAGCTGCCGAAGCATGGCCTCGTTGGAAGAGGAAACGGCCTGGTAGTCATAACAAAAATGTATTGGTCAAGCCACTGAGAGTTCTCCCAATGCATTGCCTATGGCAAAAACATGTAGGTGTTCAAAGCTAAATGTTACAAAAACTATGAATGGCATTGCTTAGATATTTACATGTGAGTGAAAGCATAAACTGCTGAACATTTTGATATATAATATGTCCATGTAGCTTCATATCTGTGGGAGTAGCGGCAAGTTAGAAAGGTACTATGAAATTTGAAATTATTATAATAGTACTAGTATCAGTACTACCACTACTACTACTACTACTGTCATAACAACAAAACCTACTACTATAATACTACTGATACTACTACTACCAGTAGTACTTCTAATACTCCTACTACTGCTACTGGTACTCGTACTACTACTACTACTACTACTGTTACGCAGTCCACTTCTGCCGCCTAGTGGCTGCTAGTGGTCGGTTCTCCCTGTTTGTCTTGTCTGTCTTTGTGTTATGTGTTGTTGGGCGTGTCGTCAGTTTCCTGCTCCTCCCAGATGTCGTCATCCCAATCACATCACCTGAGATACGTACACACCTGTAGCCCATCTACTAATCACCAAGACAGTATTTAAACCCTGTTCTTTTTACCACTCCTTGTCAGATTGTCTGTTTACCTTGCCTAGTCACCTCGTTACCTTGCTTGTTTTGATTACCTCGCCTGTTGCCGAACCTCTGCTCGTCTGATTACCACGCCTGTTGCCGACCCCTGCCTGTCTGACTACCACGCCTGTTGCCGACCCCTGCATGTCTGACTACCACGCCTGTTGCCGACCTCCTGCCTGTCGGACTACCACGCCTGTTGCCGACCCCCTGCCTGTC
>OOFB01030453.1:0-12681 GCA_900323305.1 Trachyrincus murrayi
GAAGGTTCTGACCAACATGAGCCAGCAGTATGGCGGGGTCACACACACACACACAACACACACACACACAGACAATCAAACACACACACACACACACACACAGACACACACACACACACACGCACACACGGTTTCCCCGCCTACCTTACCCTACACACACACACACACTTCACACAAACATACACACCACCTACAATCTGCCTGTGTGTGTGTGTGTGTGTGTGTGTGTGTGTGTGTGCGTGTGTGTGTGTGCAGCAAGACGGTAAGAAGGGAGCGAAGAAGCAGACGGAGAGGGAGAAGAAGAGGAAGATCCTGGCCGACCGCAGGAAGCCCCTCAACATAGAGCACCTGAACGAGGACAAGGTCAAGTAGGTCCTGCCCGGCGACATCACTCACACCACACCAATAGAGTCAAAGGCCCCGCCCTCCTGTTTTAGATCAGCCATCTTGATTGGTGAGTCCCAGATGTCAATCAGGGTGGCTGAGGATCAGTTGGCTCAGTTGTGCAGTGGGTTTACCCTCTAAGCCTGTATGCTTAGTAAGGTATACAGTATAGTATTTACCGGCGTTCCCATTTCCATTACATTGTATTTAAGTTCAGTAATTTAGCAGACGCTTACTACTACAGTACATAGGGATAGCGTCACTAGCCAGCTGTAGGATTCTTGACTTGGAATGAGTGCTACTTAAACATCACACTAGTGAGTAATACATACGAGACGAGTCGGGTTCCCGGGATGAGACGAGTCTTCAGGTGCTTTCTGAAGACTGAGAAGGACAGAGGGAGTCAAGTCCATTTTAATTGCATATCCCTTAATCGCCGTTCCAGTCTCAAAGGGCTTCACAGGCCCACATTATACGACACCCACCTAACCCTAAGCCCTCTAAGAGGCAAGGGGACACTCCACCAACACCCAGAGGTGAAGAAACCTTGAGAAAGACGTCAGAAGAGGGATGCCTCCTTCCAGGGACGGCTAGATGCTATTGATAGAGGGATGCAGATGATAGTGTTATTTAATATGATGCTGCACAGAAGATTTTATTACATCCTATTGCTGATAGTGTAGAGCAGTGTTTCCCTTGTACAGCTACAGTACAGCATGTTATCATTTAGCATAATTATTAATATCGTAGTGGCCTCAGCGTTTAAAATGAAAGAAGCTGAGGCGTACTTCTGTTTCTGGTCTTAACTTTGGCTACAATTAGCATATATAATATTGCACTAATTCAATAAATATGAATATTTTATGTCGTAATTCATGTTTTGTTTGAAGAACAAAGCAAAGATTGAAAAAATCTTTACAAGTGTAAAGATTTGTGTAACAGCGTTGGTCTTTGACTGTATATGATATATATTATATATACATATTATATATTAGATATTATATTCTAAAGGGACAAGGCCAGCGAACTGTGGCAGTGGCTGAAGACGCTGGAGGCTGAGAAGTTTGATCTGGGGGAGGTGCTGAAGAAACAGAAATATGATGTGAGTCGTCGTTTTTTCCATAATTCTACTACTATCTTATCTAAAACGATAAAGTAAACGATGAAGTTAAAAGTGTATAAAAGTGATAAAATGGTCAAAGTAAACGCCCCGACTTAGTATGTTCAGCAGAAGTACAGTACAGTCTATATGGTATGCTATGATTATTGTTTAGTACAGTTGTTTTTTATTTAAGACAGTTTGAAGACGCAATAGCTTGCATTTTTCCGAAGACACTGTGAACAGTATGTCAACGCTCGGTCTGTGTTCGATTTGCTTTCAAATGTAACCAATTATGTCGCTTCCACAGAAGACGTGATTCCGAAAAACATTGGAACAACAACACAAGCCAAAACAGCTGTTTCGGCTTGGTGAAGTCGTAGCCGTTTAAAGTAGCAGCAATGAGCAAACAAGATGGTGTTCATGATGTTTAGCTCACTGTCTCTGCAAAGCATCAACACCCACTAGCTAGCTTCAGTTGAAGCGCTCATAGGGATAAACTGTTGTGCGTGTCTAGAAAAAAATGTAAAAAGCGACAAAACAACGAAACTACTGTGACTTGGCTTTCAGATCATTGTACTTCAGAACCGAAACACTGAGCAACAGAAGTTGTGAGTACATGAGATGAACTGTGGAAAAAAAAAAACACAGTGGGCTGGATTTGGCGTTTCCCTTGTTTGTGTTGAGTTTGGCTTTATTTGATCATTGTTTTTACCGCTATAAGTGTCAGGCAAGCGCTCGCTGTGGGGACAACGGACCCGATGGATTCGCTTGACCCCACGACTATAAGGTGATACCGGTACAGCGTCCTCATAAACCCTGTCTGTGTTGTATGTGTTGACCGTGTAGGTGCGCTTGACCGTGTAGGCCACGCACTACGTCTTGTAGCGGAACCCGGGTTCCATTGTGAATCCTGCGGTACCCTCTCCTCTTCAAACCACTTTCTTGTCTCTTTTCACTGTGCTGTCCATAAGGGTGCAAGGCCCATACGAAAAAAAAGAGGGTGTCACTTTAACCACAGAATACTACATATACCGTGTTTTTCTACGGCAATGGTAGAGTCGAATGTGAAAAAAACGTCACGAAAAAGAGCAGTGGAAATGTTGGAAACCTCACAACCCAGTCTGCCGGCCATCTGACGTCTGCTCCCAGCTACACTGATTCAAAGAAACAAGAGGATTTTAAGGGTTTTCGGGGGTCTTTGTTCGAGATGAAGACTGGAAAGACTCTGAGCTCCGGCAGGATCATGTGACGCAAAGTCGATGTGACCTTTTCAGCAAACTTTATCCACCAGCCGAATCCCCTGTGAAGCTTAAGAAAGAGTTGATATGACTAGAAAAAGAAAAAAAAAGAAGTTGAAATCGAAATGAACAAAAAAAGGAAACCCAAGAAAACCTTTCATCTTTAAATTTCGGGAAAACAAAAGCAGAGTTATGCCTAAGTCACGAGAGAAAAGACTTTGAGCATCTTCTGGCTGATGATGGGGGTGTGAATACAACAACAGTGTCAGTGGATTCAATGGATTCACTGGAGGTGGAAGCAAGGTGAAAGGGTGAAGGTGTTTGGGTGGATGAATCAGTGAATCGTATGAACTCTTCTTGGTCTTCGTCTTCGGGGGTTGTGTGGGTTTGTGCGTTTTGTGTGGTTGTTGTACACACGTCTACTAGCCCTGTCCCTTTTGTGTTGTTATGTGTCTTTCACAGATCAATCAGCTTATGGCTCGCGTCCATGACAACCAGAGGTAAGCAGAGAGAACCCATCATCACCTCTCTCCCCCGAGACTTTTATTTCATTTCTTTATTTTACCTGTTATCTGGTGTGAAGATGAATTTTGGAGGAAAAATACACACCAGTTTCTTCGTGAATTAAACACTTTTGTGTTTAATATTTTTTCATGGTAACCTGCCATTTTACACCCTGTTTTTGGTGGTAATTATGCATATCTGACCTCCAATTTACACTCCATTTTTTATGGTCGGATGTGGTAAGATGCAAGTATGGTGCATGTGCATTTTAACTCATATTATCTTTATTTTATCTGCAACTTACCACATCTTACGTTTAGGCGTGTAATAGACATTGAAAATAGACCTATAATACACATCTAAAAGACGTTGAAAATAGACCTATAATACACATCTAAAAGACGTTGAAAATAGACCTATAATACACATCTAAAAGACGTTGAAAATAGACCTATAATACACGTCTAAAATACGTTGAAAATAGACGTACAATAGACTTTGAAAAAACACGTACAATAGACTTTGAAAAAAGACATTGAAAAAAGACGTTGAAAATAGACGTATAATAGACTTTGAAAAAAGACGTTGAAAAAAGACTGAAAATACTTTGAAAAAAGACGTTGAAAATAAACGTATAATAGACTTTGAAAAAAGACGTTGAAATATTGTATATATATAATATATTATATATATACAATATATGTAATATTAAAATATATACAATATATATGAAATTATTGTAAAATACACGTAATATGCATGTAATCACCGGGGTGTAAATAAGGTAAGGTAAGATACGCGGAATTGCCACCAAAAAAACGCAGTGTAAAACGGCAGGTTATCTTTTTTACGTTTATCCTATTTTCTATTATCTTGAGCAGAGCAATTGTAACCAAAACAATTTCCCCCAGGATTAATAAAGCAATCTGAATTTGAATCCCTCTGCTTGTAGCTTACATATCATGGTATGTGTTATTGTTGAAATGACTTCTTTAAAATAAACCCTGAACAACACAGTAGGGAAGTACCACAGTAGGAGCTCCTAACTCTCAGATACACATTTCCTCCACATATTTTATATTGTATTCACTTCACACAAGACTATTAAATATCTCATTACCCAACATGTTCGAAATAGCGGGCATGTAAGCCATCAGGCCTTTGCTTTCGTTATTGCTTTGGTTTCCATGGGGACCATCCTAAATCTGAACATCGGAGGAAAAAAAACTAAGCAACACAAAGCCATGCATGGAAATCTTTTATTTTACTCCCGCAAAAATAAAAGATTAGCCGTCTTGGTGGTTCGTGGTATGGTTACAGTGTGTGTCCCACTTCTTTTTTCAACAAGAAAGAGAGGTTTCTTGTGTCTTCTGATCCTTTTCCATCTCATCTAACTACAGGACGTCATGTGTCTCAGTCAACTCACATGCTTATTTTTCATTTTTATTTCCCCCTCTTTAATTCCTTCCTTCATCTCCTCTTCCTCTCTTCATTCACATCCCTCTCCTCATCAACCAATCAATCATCCAATCAACCATCCAATCAACCAATCATCTGGGAAGATTGTTGTCCTTGGCCACAGCTGTTATGTCTTTTTTTGGTCTTTGAAGGCTTCCTTACTTGGCAAACTTTAAGAAACAGGGCCACTTCTTCTGTTCACCCCTGGTGAAATCAGTTATGGATGTCAATCAGATGTGAGGCTTCTTCTCAATATAGTTTCAATTCAGTTCAAATCCCAAAACTGTCTTAAAGTGTCTGTCTTCACTAAAAGTTTGTTCTTCAGTATAAGTAAGTAAAAAAAAAAAGAAAGTTCAGTCAGTCTTTGAGGCGGAAGGAAATGCACATCCATCCGGTAAGTCTTAATACTCTGTCACTCTAACCAAGGCCCTTTTGTCAAGCTAAACCGCAGGCAAATGTTCAAGTCAAACGGTGCATATATAAAAACAAACCACGCTTTAAATAAACCTTAAAGGTAAAGAACTGCTGCCGACTGGACACCGGTGTGGTCTAACCATCTAACCCTGTCCTGTGTGAGGTGTTGGGTGTAGTTCCTTAACGTTTAGAAGCATGCACCCCAGCTGAGACACACACACTGTATGAAGTGCTGCTTACTTTTTGATGAAAGTGAAATCAATGCAGTCACAGGTTGCGATGTTGTGAATACGTTACAACACATACGCAGAGAGAGAGAGAAAGATATAGACAGATAGAGATGGAGATAAGATAGAGGGAGATAGATAGAGAGGGAACTAGATGGGGAAAGATAGAGAGAGAGAGACAGACAGATAGAGTGAGAGAGACATATAGATAGATAGATTTATAGATAGTGGGAGAGAGACAGATACATAGATAGATAGAGTGAGAGACAGACAGATATGTAGATATATATAGATAGATAGATATGTAGATAGAGTGAGAGAGAAGATAGATAGATAGAGAGAGAGACAGATAGATAGAGAGAGAGATGGAGAGATACATAGATAGATAGATAGAGAGAGAGATGGAGATAGATAGATGGAGAGTGAGGATTGTACCATGAACCAAAGCAACAGTACCAGGTTTTTTCCCCCCCCATGGTTAATACCTCATACAATGTCTGTTTACCTGTGAATGTGTGTGTTTACCTGTGAATGTGTTTGTCCCCAGTGTCAAAGGCAGGGGCAAGGCCAAGGGCCGGCTGAGATAGACCTGAGGAGCAGTGACTGGTTGACGACGGGCAACGATGAATCACGACTGGATTACAATTGTACTGTTGGTATAATTTCATGTAGACTCGTCCAAAACGTGCCTCAGTGCGCTTTTAAATCTGTTCCGGGCACGAAACACAATAAAAATAGTCTTTTGAATTAGCATTTTTGTGTTGTTCATTTCCTTTTTTGTAAAAACTGTCATTTGTAAAACAGTGAATTTTACAAAAGAGTTCATGCCAGTTCAGCTCATGTTGAAGAAAATGCTATTTTTATGTAATGACCCAAACCAAAAAGTGAAGTAGAAACAACTTAAATTAATTCATTCATTCTGGGAAATTTTATTCATCCACATAGAGACAATAACAGTAATAACAACTAAATATCACATATTTGCGGCACAATGTAAACAATGACATAACTTAATGCGGTGAGCTGTCACAATGCTTGAACACACACACACACACACATAACAAGTATTCCAATAAGGATAGGATAGTGCCCATAGACAGATCTTTCTATACAATACAGTGTGGTACAGTGACATCGATCAACTCAAGTCCAGTGATTCGATTTGATGTAAACTATGGTTAATATCACCTTTTTGTTCGAGATGCTGCAAGCCCGAGAGTAAACCTATGCTATATTATAATCCTGTGACCCTAGCTGCTATCTCCTCTTGAAGAAGCTGTCTTCTGGCTTCTTCACAAATGAACGCTTATTATTTAAAATGCTACCGGCAACAGAGAAAATGCTAAATGAATTATGGAAATATGTTTCCTAATTTGACACAACCGAGAGCCCAAACATCCCCCAGAATGCTTTGTGTGGCTCCCAAAACAGAATCAAGACCCTTAACTTAACTTCTGACCACGGCCCATTTGTTACCTGACAACAAAGAAACACACTTTTGTGTGTGTGTGTGTGTGTGTGTGTGTGTGTGTGTGTGTGTGTGTGTGTGCGAAGAACAATAACTTAAAAAAAAAAATTTGAATAACAACCTGGTCTTATATTTCACAATAACTAACCGGAACAGTGGATTACAGCGGAACAGGACTAAGCAATATAAATCATATTCACTTTTCACCCTTTAAACACAGCTCCAACTTTTGTTTCTCTTTTAGTTGGCTGCGGAACTTATTCATTTACCAAAATATAGCCGGTACCATTATTCGTCGTGGCGTTTGAGACAGGCGGCTGTCTTCTTTGTTTCATGATATGGTCTAACGCTATGATGACGGGGAGCAGAGCCCTCTCAGACTAGATGAGTCGAGTACAGATACAGGCTCCGTGTGTCAAGGACTGTCCAACTTGACATCCACTTGATCACCACAGATGAGTCTCTCTGATCTCTGCAATCACCTGGCTGGCCTTCTGCAGAGCCTGGTGAAAACGGACAGACAGACACAGACAGACAGACAGACAGACAGAGAGAGACAGAGAGACGGAGAAAGAGAGAGATATCAACTTGGGAAACCACAGTTGAAGAGATCCAGGGGTGCGTTCCATTAGTCGATCTTCTCTATAGTGATTCCACTCGGCCTTGCCTCCTAAAGCTCCAGGCGTTCCTCCTCGCCAATTAAAAAGTAAGCTAGAGAAGCAGCCTAAAGCGGCCGTCAAAGCCGCTTCGAACCGAGGATACATCAGTGCGTCCAAAACACAGGAAGTGCTTCAGCGATTATTTCGACTACGTCATCAGACATACTCCCCCCACATAGAAAATCCGAAGGTTGTGATTGGCCCAGATCATCAACCATCAACAGTCGTCCTTCCTCTCCTCCTGCTCGTCGACCGCTGACCGCTACCTTTTTTTCCTTCCTCAAAAGTACAGTGAAGAATAGGGTTTTGGAACACACCCCAGGTTAACTAATATAAAAAAAAACCTGACCTTCCCCTGCCTTGCTCACCTGCATCATGTCCGCAGACTCCTTGCGCCGCTGGGCCATGTCCTCTGATTCGGTCAGCAGTTCGTTGAGGAGGCCGGACTTGTACAGCTGGCCAACCAGCTCGCTCTGCAGGCTGTCCTTCACGTGGTTCACCAGGAAGTGCATCACCGCCTTCGGCACACTGCGGGCGGTTGGGAACAGATAAACGGAGCGCGGAGCAGATGGTACAAAACCTCAGTACAGATGGAGGGAGGGAGGGGGAGAGAGAGAGCGAGAGAGAGAGAGCGAGAGAGATGCCTGCGTGGGCTGGCCTACCTACTATCGCTCCCCGGCGACCCTAATTATGGACTAAAGGTTAAAGTAAATGGATGGATGGATGCATGGCAGCACAGCGCCAGCAGTCGGGTGTTGAAACGACACGTAGACAAGACACAGGCTACCTATCCTGGATGTTCTTGCGCACGATGAGGAAGTAGGACTTGATGAGCCGCTCGATGACCTCACAGTCCCGCTGTTCCCGCGACGACAGCTTCCTGGCAACGGGTACCGGCTGAGGAGGAGAGAACAGGCTGTAGTCAACAACTGACAATAAACATTAAACACGAGGAGAAGAAGAAGATGAAGAAGAAAAAAAACACGGCACACAGCATCAAGCTGTCGGGGGCTGTGGCGTTATCCTCACCACATCCAGCAGGTTGACAGCTCCTTTCAGGGGACTCCCGGGCCCCGAGCCAGGGTCCTCCTCCCCCTTCTTGAGCATCCCCCTCCAGTTCCCCGTGCCATCCTGCTCTGCCTGGGGGCCCCCGGCCTGAAGACAGGGGAACGCAGCGTTTTTACACTAATGATGCGAGGTGGGGAAGAGAGACACACAGCTCCCAGGCAGCGCCAGAACGCCACTGGCATTAAACACCCGAGCGAGTACAGAGAGAGATCCAGAAGCAAGAAGAGGATTAACAGAAGTTTGCAAGCTTAATGTTAGAATTAGAGGAAATATCAAGCAACAACATTGAGGCGTACAGGACTAGATATTGGTTTTGACAAATAAAGTCAATAACGTTGTTGTACTCGACGAAGATAGAGCAGTTTTATCAGTAGGGAAGAGCAGAATATCCCTTCAGCCAAACAGTACATGCATAATTCACACGTTTTTGTTTTTGTTTTTCGACAGTCGTCTACAAATTGATTAGGAAGGAGCATTGGTTAAGTTGTCAAGTAGTTGCTGCAATTAGGGAAGGTATTTTCTGGAAGACAAGCAGAGCAACACTGGGCGGGACACAAACGAAAGGAGAACACAAAATGTTTGTTAGTGCAAACCACCACAAGCTGGAGGAAGGCAAGCCAAGACGAAGTCAAGAAGCAGGAATCTGAGTAGAGCATTCCTACGACCATGCCCATTACACGCATCCATCCACCATGCCCCCCCTGAAGACACACAGAACAACCTGCCCCTGCCAGCCTAGCCAACTTACTAGTGAGCCAGGCTGCTAGCAAGCCAATTTTCTAGCTAGCTAGGCTGTTAACGGGCCAACTTGCTAGTTTGCCAGTTTAGCCAACTTGCTAGCTAGTGTGCTAGCTTAGCCAGCTTGCTAGCTAGTGTGCTAGCTTAGCCAACTTGCTAGCTAGCGTGCTAGTTTAGCCAACTTGCCGGCTAGCATGCTAGCCTAGCCAACTTTCTTGCTCGCCTGCTAGTTCAACCAACTTGCTAGCTAGTGTGCTAGCTTAGCCGGGTGAGCGCCCACCTTGGCACCGTCCATGTCCTGCTCGCCAGAGACCAGCGTCGGGCCCGGCGGACCTCTACCAACAGACTAGCCGGAGAGAGGGAAGAGGCAGGGGTGAGAAATAGAATAAGAAAGAAAGAAGAGAGGAAACACAAGTTGGCAGTTGAGAGCCTTTTGCATTGAACAGAGAAGATGCGGAGCGAGAGCGAGAGGAACGGAAACAAAGACAAGAGAGAACAGAGAAGAGTTGGCAGTTTGAGAGACTTTTTGAATTAAGTTCAGAGACTTTTTGAGCTGAACAGAGGAGACGTTTTCGAAGAGAGAGGGAAAGAACGATGTGAAGATAGAGAGAGAGAGAGGAGACCCGGGGTAAATAAATTCCTTGACAGAAACTATCCGACGCATTTCTTCGTGCCTCGCCGATCAAAAAAACCAGATCATTATCTTGTAGTGTTGTGAGCAGAACATCCAACGCCTGACTTCCATCACACTGTGAGGACCTGTGGATGCTCCACAATGGAGCTTTTGTGATTGCCACGGAAAATAATCTATCATGGAGGACACAAGTTGAGGCTCAGCGGTGGTATGATATGAAACATGGTCGGGTTGTTGTGTTCACACCTTGTCCCTGGGCACTGCAGTGGGCAGCTCCCTCATTCTGTTCCTCCTCTGCTCCTACAAATACAACATATGGTAACTTTAGCCACAAAAATGAGTTAAAAGTGCAATTCAATATGTAGCTATCAATATATATCTCGATATTCTATTTTATTTTTTACACTGAAGATACAATGAAAGTGCAATTCAACATTAATACCATTTTCCAAGTAGTTGAAAAAATAATAATCACTATTGTTTAAGAAGCCTAATTCTTTCATTTCATTTATTCATGTATTTATTTGTTTGTTATTCCAGATTTGACTTCTAAAATAACACCTACATAAATACTTAAAAATACTTACAATATATCCACTAATATAATAAACAAAATGATGGAACAAAAAAAAAAGGAAAAGAAAAAGAAACTGAAACTTTCTGTTGAAATTGAGAAATTACTTTCACAAACTTACTGGAAGACAATACTTATTGAGACACACACACACACACACACACACACAGGATCTTTACTTGGAACACAAACAATATATAGATGTATTTAAGCACCAACCCAGGCAATATTAAAATCAATAGCACGGCCACTATCTCAAAACAAGTAAGTTTGGAGACTTTATTAAAAAAAATTATTACAAAAATAAAAATTACATACCTCTATATTGTTGTTCATGACCCCACAGGCGTCTGCAAAGTCTGGGTGTTTGGTGTTGATGTAGGCCAGCTCGATAGCCACCAGATTATGAACCTATGAAGAAGAAACAATAATTATAATAACACAACAAAAACATCTTCATCACGGTTCAAGAAACACCTTCATCTAAACTCATGTGCTGGGCCCTGGAGGTGGTGGACGATGATGATGAAGGTGATGATGGCGATGAAGGTGATGAAGGTGACGACGAAGGTGATGATGATGAAGGTGATGATGATGATGAAGGTGACCAGGTCGTACCATCTCGTTGGTGATGGGCAGGCGCTTCCGGAGGAGGGAGGTGACCACCTCGACGATGGCCTCGTGAAGCTTGGGGAACCTCTGCAGCTCCTGCCAGCACACACACACACGCACACGCACACGCACACACAATTCCCAGAGTGTGAGTCTGAAGTTACATAACTAAAATAACTAGAAACGAGTATACAAGAGAAAAGGACACTGGGAGTTAAGTATGTGAATTTGGTGGACCAAATACAAGAGAGACAAACAAAACATATTTATACTAATGATATATATAATTACTGGGGATTTGAATGTTGTCAAAGTCCTGCTGTGAGCTTATCGCAATACAAAAGTGAGGTAGTTTAGCAACATTAATAAAGCCGGGGTATAGATGACTTCATCCATTATTCAGAAGTGGTAGTTTAGCCAGCTCATAACATCATTAATAATCGTAAAACACTGCACTTTTTCAAGGTACTCAAAGACACTTTACAAAGTCATAAAGCACAAGAGTAAATATAAGACAAAGACATATATCATTGGTTAAAAACGTCACATCAAAGCTGCTGTAGGTAAGGTAAACTCTCTGCTCCCTCCCTCCCTACGTTTATCCATCATTGAGAAGTGTTGCATTCACGCACCTGTGATTGACAGGCAAGATGGATTCCCCGAACCAATCAGGGAAGAGATGCCCTGATTGGTCAGAAATTTGCCGGGAGCGTTCTAAAATCTAAATGGTCTCAACTCAAAACTATATTATTCTCGCGGCACATTTCACTCACTAATAGCTGACAAATGGCTATGCCATTTCTATCAAATTACACTCAAATAATAGCTCTTAAATTACCTTACCTACAGCACCTTTAAAACATTTTAAAAAACATAAAAATGAAGTGGCAGAATAAGAGAGATGGGCACAGAGATAGTCAGAGTTGGATTAAGTTGGATGTTGGACGGTAGTTTAGGCCAGTTCAGAACATCAGCATTAATATTAATAATTATAATAATACATCTTATTCATATAGTGCTTTCCAAGTTACTCAAAAGGCACACGAGTAAAATAAGACAAAGACAAATATTTAAAAAAATCCCATTAAAACACATTAAAGTCACATCGGCCCGGTGCTCCTGGCACGGCGGTCACACAGCGCCCCCTACCTGCGTGCTGTAGTTGCTGCAGTGCTGGATGATCCTCTGCATCTCCTCGTGCACCAGCTCCACACAGCGCAGGCTGGGCTCCTCCAGACGCTTCACCTGCTTCTTCACCAGCAGCTCGAAGGACACCTCGGGCACGAAGAGGGAGGGGCGCGGGCCCTGGGGGGAGGGGGGGAGAACGATGATGTCGCCGTGGCCGTGGGAGTTAGGAAGTAGGGAATTAAATAAGGGGTGAGGGGGGGGGGGGGGGGGGGGGGGGGGGGGGGGGGGGGGGGGGGGGGGGGGGGGGGGGGGGGGGGGGGGGGGGGGGGGGGGGGGGGGGGGGGGGGGGGGGGGGGGGGGGGGGGGGGGGGGGGGGGGGGGGGGAGGAGAGATGGAGGGACGGAGAGAGAGAGAAGGGAGGGAGAGAGGGAGAGGCAGAGATGAAATGGAGAACAGGGGGAGAGACGGCGATA
>OOFB01030453.1:14415-24953 GCA_900323305.1 Trachyrincus murrayi
GGAGGGACTGGTACTGGGCCGCCAGCACATTGATACGGGTCTTCAGCTCCGGGAGGCAGTCCCTGATGTGGTGCATCAGTAATCTGACGGGACATGAGTGCGCGCAAACGTACGCATACACACACGCACGCATAGGTGTGCACACACACATACGCGCACAAACACACACACGTGTGAACACACGCATACGTGCACATACACACACGCGTGTGAACACACACACACAAACGTACGCACACATACACACACACATACACACGTATTCGCACACACGCACGCATAGGTGTGCTCACACACATACGCGCACAAACACACACACGTGTGCACACACACATGCACACACACACACACACACACACACACACACACACACACACACACACACACACACACACACACACACACACACACACACACACAAGGTCAGCGTCCTCCGCAGTATCATCATGTTAAGAGTCTGAACATAAACCGCTATTGGAGACTTGCATAATCACAGCCTTTTAGATGATAGACAATAAATAAGCAAATATATCAGGTATGATTTATTCACGATGCGTACATTTGAATTATAGCTGCTCTTGTTTGTTATCTTGTCAATATAATCATTTATAATGTATGATCTTGAGTCGATGTAATAATGAATTATTCATTTGCTTCTAATTGTATGATTTGTTAGACCTGATGTGGTGCTGTCAGGGTGCTGTAGGTAAGATGTGGGAGTTGTAAAAAAGAGCGGAAGAGAGCACTAATAGCACTAATAGCTGACGGAGGCCATTTCTAACAGATATGAAATAATAGCTCTTAAATCTTACCTACAGCACCATTAAAGATGCAATAATATAATGCACTGTGATATAATAATATATATACACTTTATATACACTTAACTCTTCATACAAGTCTGTTTCATCTGAATGTTTTCTGGGAAGCAATATAAAACATAACGACACAAAACTAAACTTTAAGCGCATGATTCATCAGACTCACCTGTTGAGGGTCCTGGCCAGGTATTTGGTACCGTTCCTAGTGGCCAGAGAGGGATACTTCTTCTGCAGGAAAGCGTGTTCATCACGAATGGCATCGGTCACAGACTTCTTGTTGTTGATGTCCAGTTGGCTCCTGAAATAATACAAAATACACCAATATAGTCTCATATATCATCTTATATTCATCATATTCCTAATATTGCACGAGTAGGTTGAGTTGTTTATAGCATAGTGTAGTGTAGTATAAATACAGATATATGCAGACCTGTTGACCACCCCGATGAGGCCCAGTTTGACGGGGATGACTCGGCCCATGAGCACGTCCATGGCGTCCGTGCCGGCATCCATCAGGTCCAGCTTGGTCACCACCGCCAGCGTTCTCCGTCCTAGGGAAAAACAAACAGTACATCTACTTTATACATATAATACATCTAAAATACATGTAATATACTAATATACATGTAATACATCTAAAATAAATGTAATATACCTAAAATAAATGTAATATACCTAAAATGTGACTTTCAGATGCACTTCTCATTTCTCAACACATATAATATAAAAACCCAGCAGCAAAATGTTTGCACTGAGTACATTGTATGCTCTGTAGTACTCTTAATATGGTATGCGTATTAACCGTACCGTCAGTGTCAACCTCGCGTGCGATCTTGAGCGCCTCGGAGGTGGCCATGTCGGTGTTGGCAGCAGTGACGGCCAGGATGATGCAGTTGGGGTTGGAGATGTGCTTCAGGATCAACTCCCGGATCTGGACCTCGATGTCCTGGGGCTGGTCCCCCACGGGCACCTGGAGAGAGGACAGATCCCATGTTAAAACGTATACTCACTAGACTCAATGGTATGGTCCAAAAATAAAAACAGTAAGAAATAAAAAAGGGCCTAGGAAAGTTTACCGACTGCCGTGTTCGACTCCCATCCCCGATGTCCGCAGGCTACCTGACCTGACCCCTGACCTGCTTCTAAAAATGTGTAGGAGTATCCACTCCAGATAAAAAACAAACAGATGTCATCACTGTCCCTCCACTGACAACCTCCATCGCAGCGGCCTTCCATGTTTGTACTCACAGAGTGACTCCCGCCAGCGCAGAATTGAATCGACAAATGTCGATCTAGAGTGACGTAAAAGTCGCATGGATTCCGATATGACCGCTCAGACGGAGGTCGCGAGAGTGCGGGGGTGCTGGGGGGGTGTGCTGAGTGCGTGCGTTACCTTGGTGATGCCGGGCAGGTCGACCAGCGTGAGGTTGACGACGTGGGGCGAGAAGATTTTGAGGTGGATGGGGTCATCACTAATCCCCTGCAGGTGGATAATCAGAGAGAGAGAGAGAGAGAGAGAGAGAGAGAGAGAGCGCGAGAGAGAGACAGACAGACAGACAGACAGACAGACAGAGAGAGAGAGAGAAGAGCGAGAGATAGATAGATAGATAGAAAGAGAGATATAGAGAGAGAGACAGAGAGAGAAACTCTGATAAGGTGATGAGAATGAGGAGGTGGAGGAGGAGGTGGAGGAGGAGGAGGAGGTGGAGGTGGAGGAGCAGGGCGCTGCATAATTCACAGCCGCAATCAGACGTCTAATAAGGAGGAGGTATTTTTGGAGCTTGGAATAATAGAGGGGGGAAATCATATAGAAGAAGCACTGAAACACGAAGTAGATAGTCAGTTCTTGAAGACAATTTAATAGAGATTTTACACACAAAGATGTAATTATGTTCAAGGGAAGTAACATGAAATAAGAGAACCTGATGAAATGACTTTTAATGTATAAATCCTCATATCATATAATAAGATATTCTCTTGAGGAGACTATTGAGTTGGTTTTTTGTATTTGTATGCCGCTGGAACTTTTAAGTAGGGCTTTAACTTTGAAACAGCACTCACCTTATTGCTCCCTGACACTCTGTCTGTTTCATTTTCAATCTCCTGTCGGATTTCCTCAAAATCTGTGAAGATCTGCGAAAACAAAAGGTCATCAACACACACATTTCCTTTTTTTTTTTCAAATCACCATTATTTTTCACTTTTACAGTCATGCATGTCGTACCCTATTTTTGGTGTGTAGAAACTTGCCCCATTCCTCTCCTTCTCTGCCTGTAGCACACAAAAAACAAACAGGAAGCAGAGTTAGCCTCACATGAAAGCTCTTAGCTCGTGAACATTAGCGGCTACTAGGCTAAAGTGTTAGGGGTGCAGTATGTCTATGTCTTAGGCTAACTGGACATGTCTACCACTACTATTACTACTACTACGATGACGACTACTACTATAGATACATAAGGAGTGTGTCCTCATGTAAATAAAGGAATCTGGGATGGGTGGGTGTTGCTCTAGGGAAGCGGGGGTTATAAATGTGAATACACCTGTACAGTCCATCTTTACGACGGACAGGGGTTTCCTCACACTCTGCGGTCTGCATTCGAGGAGACAACAACAGTTATGATTGTGTGTTGGATAAGTAATGATAGTGTAGATGTCCTCAAATGGCAGAGACAGGACGCAGTGACACAATGTCCACTTCAGTGGATACGGGAATGGTTTTTCCTTATTTAAACGTTTCTTCTTTTTTTTTAAAGGCGGGACAGATTGCCACTAGGTCAATCAAGTTGTACTACTGTATTGAGTCATTTAGCACACTTTCATCACAGTGAATCAAGACACATGACATTGAGAAGGAGCAGGTAGGGTGAGGGCATCTTGCTCAATGCCTACAGGTAGGCTGCATGCGGACATTGGGGTTCGAACCCAGAACCTTTCGACTGTGGGAGTCAAACACCCTCACCACTAGACCATTCCAACGGCCATACATTAGTGAAACAATGCTTTCATTTCAGTTGTGTGAAACTGTACAGGGTAAGCGTTACGGGTTGGGCAATGAATGAAGAATATCAGATTCGCCTCCCATCATTAACCAACAAAGACTCCTCTAGAGACCCTTTTCACAGAGGCGTCATCGTAGGACAAACACAGGCATCACTCATAACACTAATTATGGGTCTACTCCTCTCATGTACCGGGGCACGGGTAGCAGACTAAACTAGTGGAGATAAGTCTATGATTAGAGGTGTTACATCTGTGTTTGTCCTACGATGGCACCTCTGTGAGAAGGCTCTAGTGAAATGAATGCTGCACACCGTTCTCATCGCTCTTCCGGGCGTCTCCAGGGTCCACGTGGACCAGCTGCAGGATCAGAGGTCTCCTGGTAACCACGCCGGTCCCGCGGGGCAGCAGGTCTCTGCCGACCAGGCTCTCCAGCACTGAGCTCTTTCCACTGCTCTGTATACAGCGTGCACAACACGGCAGGAGGGGATGACATGGAAATACACCCGGTGGTGGCAATGAATTAATAGGCACCAGTCAGATTGCAGTTTTGTTTTTTTCAAATTAGATATTACCATTTGTCAGCTCCAGGATCACTCTACTAGTGAATCAATACATGGCAAGAATAGCAATGCAAAATGGATACATTATTAATGACAACATCACGTTGCAGTCCATGTACAGTAAAGCAGCACACCTTACACGTTTGAATACATCCAGCCTGGTTTTTATGATGGCTAAAGTGGAGGGTCTATTATGCAAAACATATTTTTTATCATCATACTTCATCATATTTAACTGGCATTCTAGCCATGACATGCATTGCCCGTGTGTTGCATTACAAACAGCGTCATTAAACGTCAGTACGTTTGCACCTACACATATATTATTTAGATTCACCCACACTGACATATTTGGCTAAAGGTGAGCAGGTGCACATGATCTGAGGGGGCCCCTCACATGATCTGAGGGGGCTTTACCTGGGTCCCAACGACTGCGATCTGTGGCAGCTGTATGACGTCCGCTCCAACTGTGTTGAACACATCTTGCAGCTTGTTGATGACCGGGATCAGAGCCTCCATGGTCAGGGGGAAAAAAACTAAATTATGTGGGTCAATTAAATAAAACGAAATCGGTGTTGTAATGATGGAGCCAAAGTCATTCAATGTCTAACTGTCACCACCATTGCAACAAACACACCCACCCGGAGAACAGCGACCTAGAAGATGTGGGAGATGTAGTTTTATACAACAGCACGGCGCCTAGGGCTCAACCACAGGGGCGACGTAAAAGAACTACATCCACGGCAGACGAGCGAAGTCGTCACGGTTTACGATTGTCGTAAACGCACATCTGACGTGAACCGTCTCCGCCGGACGTGAAGTGCGCATGTGCGTGTGTTTGTTGATGACATTGCTGGCTCGTTATCGACGGGTTTTGAGTTCATTTTCTCTCGTCAAACATTGCTTAATAGTAACAAGACAACACGATTAACTGTTTGCTGTCGTCTACCGTACATTGTACACTCTTTCTCTCAAACATGCTGCAGTTTCTGGTGAGTTTAAGTTAGTCATGTAACATGAATGAGAAATGGAACATAAATATGAACTACCTGTGTGAGTACTATCCTAATATATATATATGCAGTGTTTGACGTTATACTTTGTCATTTTCAGGCTGGCTTCACTTTGGGGAACATCGTGGGGATGTATCTGGCTCAGAACTATGATGTAAGTCATGAGGGAGAATATATACTGTATACATAGATCATAAGGAGACATGTGATACTGTATACATACAAGGGGTCACGTGTTCATAAGGAGACATGTGATACTGTATACATAGATCAAGACAATATGTTCATAAGGAGACATGTGATACTGTATACATAGATCAAGACAATATGTTCATAAGGAGACATGTGAGGGGTTTCATCGGATTTCATTGTAGCATTATTGAACCGAAACCAAGGCAGAGCATTTCCAAACGCCGTTAAATACTTGACCATACGTTCGGAACTGAAGTCTCGCGATATGATGATTCCTTCCTGACTGATGAATATCACCCATCATCGTTTGTTTTTCAAGGTACCCAACATCTCCAAGAAAATAGAGGCCTTCAAGAAGGACGTGGAGGCAAAGAAGAAGCCACCTGAGTCATAAGACATAACAAAAGGAAGACAAACTGGAAATATTGTATTTTTTATAGATTGTTTTCATTGAAATTATACATTTGTATACATCGATGAAAGGTTAAGTCGTACTGATTTAAGAACATCTAACAGTGCCTGGGACAGTATTTTTGTCTCCTTAATTTGAAGCGCTTGTATTGGATTTGAATGAAACTTAAAGTGGTCCATTAATAAGGCACTGTTGACCTGTATAGTGTGTACTGTGTTTTTACACATTATACACTGCACTTGCTTGAATTAGCTTGATATTAATACATAATAAAAAGCCAGAGATCTGGTCTCAAAGTTCAGAAAAAAATTCCATCTTTCAATAGTTGCAGCTTTCTAGAGATGATATGCAGCTTATCATGTAATTCCAAATATATGCACACAATGGTACCATTGTCCTGGCATTCCTTTGTGTTTGTGGGTGGATGTGGTTTTGACAAGTCATACCGACTCATATGCTACTTTTTGCCCTTGGATTTCCTTCTTCCCTTCCCTCTCTTCTTCTTCTGTGCTTTTGGCCACCCAAAGCCTCTAAACTTGAGACAGTCCATTGCATTGTGGGAAATGTAGTACACATTCGTCATGGCTGCAGGGCTGAGGATGTCCACCTCAGCCTGCGGTGTTTTGGCACTTGATGATCTCTTTTTGGCTGGCCTCTGTTTTGCCGACTTGGCGGGCCTTGCGCTGTGTGACCTCACTTTCTTTGATTTTGTGGGCTTTGAATACAAAAGAATAGAGCATAATCCATCTACTGTACTTTACCAACAACTTATCAAAGTCCAGCATTAAAAACGTACTAGTTAATGTACTTTACCATTATGTGACGGGTGACATCATCCCTCCACAGCTGTAACAGGAATGAGAAATGGAACTAGAGATCAGCATAAATATGAACTAATATGAACTAACATGATTCTAAACATGCAACAAGCTGGTACCAGACATAGCCAACCGACGTTAAGCTATTGTATTAATATCATATGGCCGGGAGAATGTCTTCCGAAAAGAAAAAAAAAAAGTCTTACCTTGGCACTCCAAACTAGCAACCGATTGGCCCGGAATGGGACAGTGCGACCTTATGTTTGCATATTATTGTCCTAGAGACTGTTGCCGTGGCTCAGACGGTGAATCAGGAGGTAGCTTTCACCAACAGCCTGTAAATCCTCACCACCTTTTATTGTTTCCGAGGGGCAGCTAGGCAACCACTCGTTAAAAATAAACACTCAACGTCGATTTAGTGAAAACTAAGGGAGGCGTAGTTCATATCGGTTCTCACGGAACAAGACAGACGCTCATGAATGTTATTTTATTCCCAGTACGTCAACAGGCAGCCATCAGTTGTCTATATGAAACTAGTTTCAAATTCTTTGGCAGCTCTCATTGAAATAAGTCAACAGTACAGCCCTTTGGGTCCCCCTTGAGGAGTTGTAATTTTGACATCTGTAACATGCGTGTACATTCCAACAATGTAGAGCACGTGGAACAAATAAATAAAACATGCAGACGCTCTCGGAGCTCCTCAAACGTGCATTTTATATAAATACAGAGACAAACATTTTTCATATAGGAAATCCAATATGGACTTTAAATACTTTCTCAGTTTTGAACAGGTACACGTAACCTACAAATAAAAACAAAAAAAACGCAGGTTAAAAGTAAGGTTAGGAAGTGAGCACTAATCAGGAAATGTGTCAGAAATGTATATACAAAAACTACACTCCAAATACATTTCCTTGCCAAACTAAAACTAGAAACATTTGAAACGGGGAACAGTTATCAATCAAAGTCAACCAAAGGCGCTTCTGGTAAGACTCAAAGCATCATTCGAGCTTGGTCGAGGTTTGGGTCGTGTAGTTACATCACGGCAAGGCAACGACACGACCGAGACCTCGACCAAACTAATGATGCTTTAAGGGGGGGGGGAAGCCCCAATGCAGCAACATGTTGAATTCCCCCATCATCATCATCATCATCATCATCTCTCCGGCTTGCCATTGTTGCTCAGGGAAAAACAACGTCAACAAAAAATATATATAAATACAATACACAAGCCATATTGACTGCATATCCGTTTTATATGCATTTTCCAGGGCGATGAGGGACAATAACGGTATTCCTATCTTGTGGCCGGAGGTTCTGACAACACGGTGCTGTCCGTGTGTCTGACTCGGCCCCAAGTCCTGTCTCGGCTGTTTACTCACCGACTCACTGTCGGGGAGTAAACGACGGCGTGGAGCCGAGCCCTGGGCTGCGCTACTGCGTGGAGATGAGCTGCACGATCATGTCGATGATGCGGGAGCCGCGCCTGCAGCTGCACAGGTCCATGCTGGGGCTGCGGATCTTGTCCTCCAGGAGCTGGTCCAGCTCACTGCGCAGCTGCTTCACCAGCTCTGCCACCTGGCACGCACACACGCACACACACACACACACACTTCATTTGTGACAATTTCGGGTACACATTTGACAAACACATTTCCAATACTTGGAAGTCATTCAAAACTCTACACTCAAATCTAACCAAATATCCTCCCCATCGCGTAACGAAATGACAAAAACAAAGCATGGCACGCCCCGCCCACCTGGTGCGAGGAGGCGACGAATCGGATCCAGCCGTCGTCCAGGGAGATGAGGAACTCGCCCTTGTGGAGCTCCACGTTGACCTGGCCGCCCCCGAAAAGCACCAGCGGGTAGACGGACACCATGCTGCAGTCCCTGATGAAGACGCGGCTCGTCTTCACCTTCTCGTGGTACACCAGGTATGGGCTGTCGTAATATCGCACCTGCGAGACACAAAGAACAAAAAAACACTCTTTTAAATGTGTCGGATAAACGGGCCAGTCCATAGAGTCACGAGTGATTTGGCTTATTACTTATTACTTGTGGACTGCAACCGTGATCAAGGGGCATACCGGGACTGACTCGAGTCATTTATATCACCTTGCGACTATTTTTCAATGCTACCATTTTAAAATGGAAAGAGGGGGTAGGGGTGAGGGCGTCTTGCTCCCGTCTCTAGCACCCTAACCACAAGACTGTCCTGCCATAGGATAGACAGATATTCAGATCCTACCGGGTAGTTGACGGAGGACGGGTGCACGTTGACGCAGCCGTCGTTCTTGGTCATGAATCGGAGCTCGTCTGCTTTGGGCTGCAGCATCACCGCCCCTTTGCTGGTCTGCTTGTATTTTCCCTGGGGAGAGCGTACCTGGCAGGGACACGGGTGACGGTTTAAAGGATTCAAGTTGAACATTCAAAAAGGACCGATGGATTCGGATTCAGCCGCTCTGCTCTGCTACAGCGTGGAAAGGGGTTTTTAACTCTCACCTGCACCACGTTGGGATAGAGGGCCGCACACAGCATGGCGGACATGAGGCGGATGTTGTCTGAGTTCAGGTTGGCCTGGTGTGGAGAGATGGAAGGAGAGTGTTCGTTGGCCTGGGGTTTAACGCTGAATAAGTTACATGTTGGAGTCCACGGCAGATTTTGAAGGAATTTGCTATTAAGACTGTTTAAAGTTAGATCTTATGGATGTTGAGGTTTGCCATTTGACGATCAAATACTTTTCTTTTACCAAGTTAAACTTTTAATCTAACTAAAATTTGCCATTTTTACATATTTATGATGGCAAAAAAGTATCAACGTGAAATATATTTGACATTTCGTTGGTCCCTGTGTCCGTGTGTGTGTGTGTGTGTGTGGATACAAGACTGACCTCCGACCCAGTGGCCTCTAGAACCCCATCAGTGCCCATGGAGCTGGCCCTCTCTATGACCCTCGCCCTCAGCCCCTCCCGGACGAAGCCGATGTCGGACAGCAGCTCGGCAAACTGCCTCTTCAGACTGGCGATCTCCTACACGGCGACAGAACCACTAATCAAACACAAACTACAGCTACCGACGAGGACCTGGGCCGACAGGATTTGTATGTTCATCTCCAGCCCAGCACCTTTCGGCTGAGAGTTGAACATCAGTTAAAACAAAAAGTTAAAGAATTCTACGGCGTGTTTCGTATCGTGATTGGTGATTGGTTGACCTGTAGGCCGCGTCCGGACAGGAAGTTCTCCCGGCAGTAGCGGAAGCCGGCCTGGTTTCCGTTCTTGGCCGCGTTGCACCACCCCTGCAGACAGACAGCGTGTGCGTGTGTGAGAGTCATAAACCAAAAAACAATCCTCCTTTTATGATCACTCAGTGAAGCATTTACTATTATTACTATTATTAAATCACTTGGCAGACGCTTTTATCCAAAGCGACTTATAGTGAACTCAGATACAGCTCATGTCATTCAGGAGCAGGTAGGTGTTAGGGGCATCTTGATCAAGGATGATTGGGGAATCGAACCCAGTACCTTTTAGGCTGGGAGTCAAACACCCTAGCCAGTACACAGTCCTGCCCTGTGTGCGTGCGTGTGTCTGTGTACCTTGTAGGCCTGTAGCAGAGCCAGGTGGTCGCTGTTAGCCAGGGCGTAGTTCAGCTTCTTCTCATTTGCCTCGTCCCTCTTGTCCCACGGAGACACCTGGAGCCGGGGGGGGGGGGGGGGCCCCC
>OOFB01030460.1:0-7500 GCA_900323305.1 Trachyrincus murrayi
TTTCCCCCCCCCCCCCCCCCCTCGATCCAATGATGAGCTTTTTAATTAGTTATTCGGCGAGAGCAAGTCTCACACTTCATATGATTGGAACGGCGGATATCAGGAAATACGAGAAAGAAAAAGGAGGTACTTTAGATTTTTGTTAGCTGGCATCTCATTTCGACCTGTTAGAAAGAAAAAAAATGCAGAATCTTCTGCATGGAGTGTTTCACAAAGTACCCTCCGGTAGATTTCCCGGTCGAATAGCGAATATTTACTACACCTTTTGGTGTTATTGAGCAATAGATATAGAGTGACAGAAAGTGAGCGAGAGAGAGTGAAATAGAAACAGTGACAGTTAGGCTCGGTCACTCTCCCCAGAGAAAGTGGGCGAGGTTGTTGGTATGAAAGTGTGTTGCTGGTAGTGTGTGTGTGTGTGTGTGTGTGTGTGTGTGTGTGTGTGTGTGTGTGTGTGTGTGTGGGGGTGTGGGTGTGGGGGGGGGGGGTGGGGGGGGGTGGGGGGGGGGGGGGGTGGGGGGGGGGGTGTGTGGGGGGGGGGGGGGGGGGGGGGGGGGGGGGGGGGGGTGCCTCTTGCCTCAGTATTTTCCACTTCCGCCACTGACTACAAAACAAGAAAAAAACCAAACACTGCAGAGACCTTAAGGCCTGGCCTCTGTAAACAACAGCACGAAGAAGGGACATCGCAAACAGAGCGCTAACATAGAAACTAAAAGGTTCTTCATCGGTCGGTGGATGTGGGTCGCTCCCCATCACGGTCACAAAGGAGCGATCAAGTTAGAGGCTGAGGGCATCCCGGGGTTAGGGGCCGTGAAATATAACGTCTCTTAGGGGAAATACTATTGAATATCTTGAACAGAGGAGAGCTCTGAGGAAACAGAAGCGCCGCTGCCAGCTCACCGCAGCTACGTGCACACGCGGCTCACAAACACACGCACTGTTTAGACACATACAGTTAACACACACACACACACACACACACACCATAACTAGGCATGCATTGAAATGGTACATGCACTAATATTTTCCTTAAAATGTATGCCCGTTCCAATTGATTCACGGTGAAAAATTTGTTATTTTACAAAAAGTAAATAACGTCTAAAATAACTTCTGTCCACTAGCAGAAAAAAAAACACCTCCAAGCATAAACAAGCAGAATCATTATGCGCACAACTTTTAATGAAACACACACACACACACACACACACAGACACACAGCTGTGTGGGGGAAACTTAGTTTGACGTCACAGGGTTGCTAGGCAGCCCAGCCACCATGGTAGGGAAGATTTTCCACTGCAGTTCAAACGCTGTGTCTGTGTGTGTGTGTGTGTGTGTGTGTGTGTGTGTGTATGTGTGTGTGTGTGTGTGTGTGGTGCACACTCGCGCGCACATACTTGTGTGAGGAACTACTTGAGCTGAAGTTGCAGAGAAGAAGTGAAGTTTACTGGCCAGCAGAACTCAGTGGAGAATGGTAGAGTAGCAAAATTCATCAAGGGGAATAACCTTAAATCAGGGGTGAGCTTCGCCTTCACAATAAAGGTCCCCCCTCAGCATCATCCTTAATACTCCAAGGTTCGAGCTCGTGTTTATCTATTTTACATTAGCATAGCAAAGGGATGTGCATCCGTATGTGTATCTAAAGTGTGTCCCCTTGTAAGTTGACATTTCTCTGTATAAGATGTGTGTGCATATAGGGTGTGTCACTGTTTGTGTGTGGCGTGCATATCTGTGTGTGTGTGTGTGTGTGTGTGTGTGTGTGTGTGTGTGTGCGTGTGCGTGTGTGTGTGTGTGCGTGTGTGTATGGGCAGTTTACAAGTGCGTTCCACCTAGTAAGTCTCTTTAACATTATTTACAAAAACAAACAAGGTCATCATATGTAATCGAAGGCAGAACCTTTGAATATATCTCAGTCATCTATGTTAGTATCAAGGCATCCATGTTTCCAACAGATGTGTCTAATGGAGCTTGTCTTCAGCCGGTCCAACACAAAGGCTTTCTCTAGCCATGTGCGGGAGTTCTCATGTGATGAGATAATCTGGTTTGTGTCTAGTGCCAATACTTAGATACACCCAACACCATATCACAGCCTTATTACGTTAAGTAATGATAAGATATAAAATAATATGAATATTAATGTTATTATTAGTAACAACATATACACAATACATAATAACAATGAATATTATTATCATTATGAAAATAAAAATGTCTTTCTGCGCCTTCGCCTTCTATAATCCTCACGTGTATTGTATTGTTTCAAATCGGCTGCTGTAGATAATTAAAAAGTGCTATGAGACACTTTTCTCACAGAACCTGTGTTGTTTTGCACTCCATCACTGTGCTACAGCGCTAATAATGATGAGGGGAAATATTCAAATACTGATACAAACTGCATTCAAATCCATCAGCCAAATGCATCTAAACAAATTAGTCGACAGCTGTCATTGTCGGGAGTTAATCTCCATAACATTTTGGCTTTTTAATGCTTTAAATAGGAGTAAATACATATTAGTGTTGTTGACTAATATAACAAAGCTTTATACATATACGTCTGTATAAGAACAAAATAAAAGTGCATTTTTGCACCTTAAAAAAGAAAAATCCATCATCCATCATAATATGGATACAAATTACATTTGACAAAAATAGCCGTCAGCTCGCACACACATATTTTAGCCATGTGCAAAATTTATACTCACACACATATCCATAGCTACGCAGGGTTCAAACTCGTTTTTGAATGAAATCCACCTGAAGTAAAGGTTTAAGTGTGTGTAACTGGCAACATCTCTCTCTCTTTTTCTAACCTGTGCACACACCAACACAAACACACCGCCTTTAAACACACACACACACACACACACACACACACTGTGACATACACACACGCTGCCATATGACCATTCCATACTACTATATGCTACTTACTGCTTTTTGCTGGGAATTGAGGAGTGCAGGGTTGAGAAACTGATCCCCCCTTTCAGTGTCGCTGGACACATCCTCCTCCGACTCTTCCCAGGATGAGGAGAAGCCGGCCGAAGACATGGAGGAAGAGGAAAGCTTCCTGAGGGAGCGGGGCGAGGAGCCCAACCCGAGGACAGGGCTGCTACTGGGGCTGGGGCCGCAGGAAAGCCCCAGGTCTGAGTTGCGGCCCTCCGGAGGCAGAGAGGGCGGGGGCGATGAGTCCAGACCGTGGTCGGTGACCACAACGGAAGGGATGGCAGGAGGGGAGGAGCAGGAGGGTTTAGAGGTGTGATCTGAGGCCGGTCGCCGGCTCTCGCTGCTTCCTTCCCCAGTCAAATCAGCGACTTCCAGGCTTAGTCCCTTTTCTGTTGGGGACATCGTACGAGTGGCGGCGGGCCCTTGGCCGTCCTGTCCTACCCCGTCCCCTTCTCTGCTCTCCTCAAGGTCCTTCCTCTCTTCCCCGGCTGGCATCTCTCGCTCCTCCCTCTCGCCACTCTCTCTATCCACATACATTTCCCGCCTGTCCTCCCGTCTCCCTGCCTCCTCTCTCTCCCTTGCGTCCTCCCTCCCTCCTGTCCTTCTGTCCGTCTCTTTTGTCTGAGGTGAAACCTGGAGGCCTCCCTCCAAACAGGAAGTGAGTTCTGCTCCTGTTTCCGTCTCATTGGTGAAGGACCTTCTGCCATCCTTCATTTCCTCTTCACCCTCCAGCTCTCTTCTCGGCCCCTTCCTCCTGTCCACGTCTCTTAGCTCTTCTTCGTCCTCCTCTGTCTCTCGGCCATTTGGCAGGACGGAGGGAGAGAGCGATTCGCCGTCTTTGGGGCGGAGCTCTGCGCCGCCAAGGTTGCTCGCCATCGGCCGCAACGGAGCGGGGGACTTGTCGCCGCCGGCGCCGGCTTGTCGCCGCGGAGACCGCGGGCTGCGCTGGAGCTCGGCGGTCAGCACCCGGTCCCGGATCCCCGAGATTTGCGCCTCGAACATGCCCACCTTCCCCATGACCTGGCGGGAGGGGGAGATGCAATGAGATGGGAAGGAAAACAACTAGAAAAGACAAACAGTCACAAAGGAGGCGTCGGTGACGCCCCGCCCACCTCCACGTTCTGCAGCTCCCGGTGGATCTGCAGCAGCTGCGCTTGCCGTCTCCGCTCCGGCCCACTCCCCTCGCCGCCGCCGCCTCCTCCCCTCTCCTCCTCCCCCGCAGCACCGCCGTCGCCCGCTCCCGTCTCCTCCCCGCCGGCCCCGGGGGAGCTCAGCCGCCGGACGCGCTGGCCCACGTTGACCCCCAGGAGGTCCGGGTGACGCGGGGAGGGGGACCGGGCGCGGGCGCGGCCGTGCACAGAGGAGGAGGAGGGCCCGGGGGCCAGCGATGAGGAGGAGGTGGAGGTGGAGGTGGAGGTGGGGGAGGTTGGAGAGGAGGAAGACGAGGAGGAGGAGGGTGGAAACACGAAGGCCCGTCCCCGGAACACGGCACCGGGGCTGGTCTGCGGGGGGAAACAGTGTCGGCACGGGTCAGACAAACATCCATGTGCATTCAGCCACAGTGTATTATGTGTTTTAGCAAACGGGCACTGAAATTACGTTGGGGCTGCTGGGGCTGTATGCCCCCCCGCCGCCAATCAGCTGGCAGTAGGTGCCCCTGTCGGGGACCGGCAGCACGGGTCGCCCCCCCTGGCTGGGTCTCGGTCTGGAAGTAGCACTAGCGGTGGCGGTCTGGCTCTCAAATCTATTACTGCTGTGGAGGGGAGACGAGAGGAGGGGAGGAGGAGAGGAGGAGAGGAGGAGAGAAGAGGAGAGGAGGAGAGGAGGAGAGACAGGGAGAGGAGAAAAGAGAAGAGGAGAGGTTAGTTAGAAGAGTTACCTGATCACCTGTAAACATAGTACAATAGTGACTATAAACTATGAACAACTATGAATTACGAACGACATACCTGTTCATGACTCCCAGGCTGTTGAGGTTCAAGGCAGAGGCTGCCATACCCACAGCCAGGCCAGGGGCTTGGGTGGCTGGCTACACATGAGACAAAGTCCCCTACAGCTGCATGGAGCGCTGGGGAAGGGCTCAAACTGCTGGCTGCACCGTCGCTCTGTGATTGGAGATCCCCGACACTAGAGATTTGTCTGTGTAGAAAAAAAAACCCATAGAAGGGAATGGAGATGAAGTTAATGACCTTAACAAAACATTAAGACGCTGCAGTTTCAAACCAGGACTGTGTAACCTGCTCACTGTAGCCAGGCAGTCATTACTTTTGTTTGAAATTATTTGAACTAGAGAATAACACAGTTATACTTTTATCTCTAAATCAATGCTGTGAATAGAAAAGGTGAGGAAATAGCTAATAAGATGGCTGCAGTAATACAAGTGACAATGCAGATTGAACACACAAACACATTGCCGAACCGACGATGGAACGTGAGCATTGTGCTGAACAACGCTAACAATATCGGACAGATATTATTATATCTTACAGACGGTGCCCAGGCTCGGTGCAGGCTGGGGACACGTCACCATGGGTGCTGTCGTGTGTACAAGCAATCTTTATTGGTATTCTTTAGTCACACAAAACAACGGCCACTTTTGTTTTCATAAGAAGATATAAGTAGGAGGGAGAAGGATGAAGAGATGGAGAAAGAGGGAGAGAGGGAGACAAAGATGTGTTGAAGTCTGTTCCTGTCTCCGTCTGTATTAAGTGAGAGTAGGCATTAGATTCCTTTCAAACAATTAGTTATATAGAACTATAATTATAACAATAGTACTATAGTATTATATTAGTATTCGATGCCAGGTATTTTAGCCATGGTGTGTAATGTATAATCGTGTATTTATAATCGAAGGCTGTGTTTTGTCCTTAGCAGGGCATCTGGGGTTTGTTTTGGCTAAAACTGAAATGGATTTCAGTCTAAACATAATCAGCAGAGTAAAGAGGGCATTCAACGCAGCGTGAGGCTCTGTGTCCATGTGTTGGATCAAGGTCGGAAATCACAAAGCAATTATTTTGAACACAACAACAAATTAACAATCTTATAGGATTCATGTTCAATCATCAAGTTTGTTCCAGGAAAAATCGAACACATATCATAGATCCACTATAGAGCCCATCTTGACATGCCTAAAAAATATTTTAAGATAACGATAAGTCAATACACGTATGCACACAGTCCCGTCCCTTGAGAATACTTTTGGATACGCTTAATACGTCTTTTTTGAAGAACGATAATTGGCCCCTGCTCATTATTTTCCCAAGACACTAGCCATCCTTCTGCATGGAAACGGGAGACGGTCGCTGTGACCCAGTTTGCTTCCTCCTGACTCAAGTGGAATGAAAGAAGCAAGACGTCTAGCCATGGAATCTCTCTCCGTGTAGAACAATGCAGGCAAAGGAAAGGCAAACCAAACGGGAGATAAGCACTGGGACGACTGAATGAACCCTTACGGAGTCATCAATCTGCATCTAAAAGCCAGCATAGCCAAAATACAGTTTTCTGTGTCATCATCATCATCATCATCATCATCATTGTCATCATTTATAATAATAATAATAATAATAATAATAGCTTGAATTTATATAGCGCCTTTCAAAGGACCCAAGGACACTTTAGACGTAGCAGACAAATAAAAGGAAATACAAAGAAAATAATGATGGCAAAGATTTAATTTGCTGTACTTCTCCATATGAGTTGTAATATAAGTGTTATGTGGGAATATTATTCCTTTTTTGTTTACTACTATGGAACAAATATATATATATATATATATGTAGCTATGCTTTCATCAGAAACATTTACCAAACTCTATACGTAACACATGAAAACACCCTATACATCCGAAATGAATGAAGTACATCTGAAAAGTAATTGCCAATGGACTTGTTGGTGTACTGGAGCAAAGTCTTGTGTACTGAGCTACTGGGGTCATCCCTCAATTCAAATATTAGCCAATGTTTGTCTAATCACTTATCTTTACAAAGCTGGTAAACAGCAAACTAAAATACAAAAGAAATGCATATGCAAATTGCATATGAAGAATGATAACAATATTGAAATATAAGATAATACCAGTAATAACAACAATATAGCCTACCTCAAGTCTCATAACTCTACACACTCACTGGACTTATTGGGAGAGGCTGGTAGGTCTACAAGCCTACTGCCTGCCTGGATAACCAAGTGTTTCTCTAGAGGGTTCCCTGCCAGACAGATGAGTCCCAGACAGTGTTGACGTCGCATAGGCCTCCTCATAGCAGCCTCATGCAACTCATGCAGATCCCTTACAACTTGATTGCATGTAATTAGGTTCCTTATATTAAGCTACTTTTGTTCCCGTGCTTTAAAACATGCACTGGTGTGATTTGTTTTGGTGTGTTGGGTGTCGCTTAAAGCTCCTAAGCCCATGTGGTGTGTGTGGTTTATGCAAAAACATGGCCAACCTGTGGATTTTCATCAAACCACGAAATCACCTGTCTTGGAGTTATTAACATGTGCTATTAGTCGTAGGCTATAGATAGACGCGATTATCTGAATGTGGCTCAGACTTCTTCTGTCATC
>OOFB01030465.1:13129-35576 GCA_900323305.1 Trachyrincus murrayi
GCTTTTCGGGAACTAAAGCCTGAAGGTGGAAGGAAGTCCTACTTGGAGTTTAGACTCTGATCTACAGTATGACATATTATAACTCCCACAGCTATGTGCAGCTGGAGAGCGATCAGACTCAATGAAGCCAGTCCTCCTCGACCCCAGTGTGTCCAAAAGAACAACCATACTCCAAAAAACCTTGTGTTGTGCATTTCATGCAAAGATCTTTAGAATACTGAACCACCTGCTGGCTGCCCTTGCTATCGTCTCTCTCAGTCTTTTGTGAGGCGTTTCAGAGAGATACGATAGTTTATTTGTATCAATATCACACTTTGAGTGTGGTAGCATTTTGCATGCCCTGCTGTGTCCCGCTTACTAGCCCTGATCATGAACCCACTGCTGAACACCGCTTCACGAACGAGCCGAACAGGTACGAGGACAGGCCTCCGTAGTGGCACGTAGCATCCGTCTGTTTCGCATGTTAAGTGGAACGTCTCAAGAGACGCCGACGGCTTTGACCAATGAAAAAAAGGCAAGACGTAAGGGAGGAGAGGAGAACCGCCGCATGTTACCTCCGCCCTGGTGGTGTTTGGACAGCAGGACAGAAGAAAAAGGAGGGGGAGAGGTCAGGTAAGGTGGATGACTTGGCTAAACGAGAGGGTAGAAGATTGTCAAGCGATTCTTTCCTCTGACCGAGAGCAGAAGGGTTCAAGCTAATGTTATGTTATGTCATGCATGCCCTGAGCTTCTCTAACAAACGTTTTAAAAAGCTTTCTGTAGTGACAGCCTGATAAAGGATATTGCAGTGACTGAAAAGTGATATTTGTATTATTTGTATGCATCATCATCTGTGATATTGAGTCATGCCTCTTATTTCATATACTCCATATTTTAATCTCTATTTTGTTCCATACCCATTCCACTGAATGTGCTTCAGTAACAAGCCAAGGATGACGCAAATGTGCCAGAAGTACGAGATCACATTAACATTTGTTTGAATCGTTATTTAGTCTTAATTGAAATTAAATGAATATCCTCCTAAATGATTCTCCTCAAGTACATGCTGGATGGTTGACTGGTCTGAACGCACATAGTGGTGATATGGGCATTGCATTTGCTAATCATGCACGCTTGACTGAATATTCGTATTCCTATAAGCTTATACCAGCTCCAGTTATTCAAATCAATACTCTGACTCTTCTGTCACTGTTCCACAAGTGTGCCATGAATTCATTTCCCAAAAACAAAACAAACACAAGCATCTTCTTTATATTTTTATAGCCGGCAGCTCATTTTCAGACGCTGCTGCTGCCTTGGCCAGGTCTCTCTTGTAAAAGAGATGTTTAATCTCAGTGAGACTTGAGTGGTTTGAATAAAGTTAAATAAAATAAATCAACAATTTAGAGCATTACTTTTAATAGAAATGACAAAAAAATAAGTCACTTCTTTTTAAAGTATATAACATTTAGCCTTGTTCTGAAAGAAGTCAAACACTGTTCAACAACTTGGTATCTAACAACTTGGAGATCTAAGAATGTCAGTTTGGCATTAAAACTACAAGCTATTTAAAGGCTAGTCCCTGATGGCATGTAATGCTGGCAGGCTTACAGTTCAGTATTATGGTGAATTAGTCCATCTGTGAATGATCAAAGAACAATCACACGGTTGTTTATGGTTATGTTTTTGTCTCTATGTCCTTGCAGTCTATTAGAGGAAATCACATGTAATACTGTGGTCATGGTTTTAAAGGGAAAAACAAGCACATTTTCTAAAATCAAGGAAGCGATTCTGTGATTCCTCCTTCCCTATAAAGTCTAAGCATTCTTAAAGGAAAACATTCATGAAGGGAAATCTATTCCACTTCCTTTTTTAATGTCAAGGTTATGTAACGCATACCTACTGAAAACCGTCACCCCTGCCTATCTCCCATTGGCCACTGATAACATTTCCTGTCTGTAAGGTCATCGGCTACAGGATAGATGAAAGTTCAACTTCAGGAATAGCCTCCAGAACTTGATTCTGTATTCTAAATAAAGTGTAGCTCATATAGTATGTAAAGGATGAGCAAATGAACAAACATGAGCCCTGGGTAAATCTTTTCCGGCATGCAGTGACAGAAGAATCGGAAAAACTAATTAAATAGATAATGCTTGCTAATTATCTATCAGGACATGACAGCAATGACAAGTGGGTAGCACATTTAAGCAAGTATAATACAAGTATAATCATATAATGTGTGTATAATCATTCTGCTCATGGCCGTCCTTTGTTCTCTCCGGAAGCCTCCTCACCCTATGTTTACTCTTCCCACCACATCGTGCGGATGCAGTCACATTTGGTTTATGAGGAAGCCGAGGCTCGCAGCTCTGGATGGAATCCATTATGGAACAAAAACACCAGCTCCTTTTCAGTCCTCAAGTGGACAAGAAGGAAGAAACCAAAGCACTGTCTCTTTCTATTGGATATGACTGGCTGGCACTGGCCAATCAAGTTGTCAAGTGAACTATCACGCAATCAATAGAAAAAGCCAACGATGTTTAAGGAGTTCAGAGGCCAGCAAAAGCCACAAAAGTTTGATAGTTCTCTGCCATGATGTTCAAGTTTATGCGCTTTCCTTAACACCTCACCGTCAACACAGAATATATCTGTGAAGTTGTTTATATATATAACAACTGTCTGTGATATTGTGTTTGGAATGATAATCCCAAAGTTTACACTTGTCTATAATTGTGCTCAATTCAATTCTCCCCCGAGCCTTCATGACATCAATCTTTACAAACTCACCATTGTAGGGAATGGAAAAAGTCATCTCATCCCAGAACTCAATTACATACACAAACACAGCGGGCACGATGCAGCCGGGGATAATCTCATGAATGCCAGATGCCTACTTGTTCTAGTAGTAAGTGGATAGCTAGCAAGGTATCTTCATTACCATTAGAAACCAGAACACACAGATGGGAGAGTAGTTACACAGGACACATGAGGTTTGCGTTAAGACCATCACGGTGTGAAATCCCTGGGGAAGACAATGAGCTCATTTACTATGACATAGCTATTCCATGGCCTCACAGCGAGCGTGTCCATTCATTAACAGGAAACTCAGTAACATAATGTACCTTATGTACCTTATATAGAGATCCTGTTTCAATGGGTTTACATTGGAAACCAGTGATGTGTGGATACTGTCTTTCACAACTAACGAAATAGACCGGACAACGAGAGAGACCGGACAATAGGACAATTCTCTCGTGCTTACTGTCCGCTGCTGTCATTTGGGGCTAGAGAATTTGATCTGACGTCAGCCAATCAGAGGGATGTGCTTGAGCACGAGGCCCGAGCCTATGACAGTTATGGCGCTAGAATGGCAGCTAGCGATGACGTCGGATCATCCAACATGCATCCAGCATGTTGCGTGTGTGTGAATTTATGAATACATTGAATTTCATTTGTTGGCTTTAAATCCTCAATTGAATGCCCGATCGAATTCCCTGTTTTTTCTTTTGCCCAAAATTAGCCCTACCTTTATGGCTTTATGGTCGATATGGCTGTGAAGCTTAGGCTATATAAATATTGATGAAAGCGAGGTATAAAGTGCTGGCGGATTTCTTTCTTACTCCACAACCTTAAAAAGCAGGTAAGATGAGCATTAATGAGTAAGGTAAAATTATGTCTCAAACTATATCGGCATACATGCAGAATATGGAAAAACAACATGAAATACGATGCTATTGCTGTTCTCAAGATGGTTGGCAACGTCGCTCCATCTCCCGGTGAAAGTGTTTGTCAAAATCACCCCGTTTGAGGCAACCGATAGCCAGATATAATGCTGATTTAATCATTTGTTTCAGCTTATAGGCCTAGCCTAGCCTACTAACACAAAGTTATTAATAGCAAGCTTATGAAGGTCATAATTCCTCGCTAGTCTATTACTCAAACATGCCTAGTACCTTTATACTGGATTTGTTAATGGGTTTATTATGTATGAAAACAGTGATTTGGAGACAATTGCTTCCACCCTGTGGAAGAAGAGAGCGTAGCAGCTCATGGCACATTGGAAACAGATGTTATAAGATGCTCTTGCTTAATTATACAAGTTGCATTTTGTGGACGGTTGAACCGTAAACCTCAATGTTTTGGGGAGAGGTTTTAACGGTTTCATCGATATCGTCCCACCCTACCGGACAACTGCAATTGTCCGGTTGTTTTTGCCATTAACCAGAGCCACTCAGTAGATTTACATGTAGACTCATTTCATTCAATGCGTGAATGTAGTGACATGCATAAATATCGATCTTTTGCACATGGAACAATCACACAGAACGTTTTTAGCTCATTTATTGCATATTATTTATACATGTTATGCATATATGTTTTCATGGTATTAGTTTGTTTTATCTTGACAGGCGACGGTGACGGACTGGCCATCTGGAATCCACTAAAACAAAGCATATTTATCAGCGATCGCATTGGATTTGCGTGGATATTTGAAATATGGTCTGGTCATGATTACAAACTGATATCATTTAACAGTTGCATATAATACAATAATACAATAATATTCATTCATTCCATCATTGCTTGAACTCACCTGTTGCCTTCTGTTCCCCTAGGGTGTCCGGGTAAAAGAGGCCCCCGGGGGCCCTCGGCACTCTTTTAAAGTTCCGGGAGCGGGGAAATGTTAGAGGGGGGTAGTTCGTGTTTAATATGGATGTTAGGTAATATAGGAGGGAATTCATTATTTTATGGGGTTTTCTGTTTCTGTAATTAGTATTTATTTTGTGCATATATATAATAGTTTAGCTATAATAGCTAAACCTACCCCTAATTACTTTAGGGGTAGGTATAGCATGACATACATGTATTTATTAGGTTCTATACTTAGCTGTGCTAAATAGTTTAGCCCAATTAGGATTGGCTGTGGGCTATAAAGGCCACCAGCCTTTCAGTGCTTTTGTCCTGGTTCATTATGTATTGTTCGCACTCGGAGAAGGTTGTGTGTTATCCACATGATTGTTAAATAAACACGGATTTGGACTCCATTGTTCGACTCTTTGCTCCGTCACAGGAAAACGCCTTCCGCATATTCGGACCAGCTGTCACATGCATACAGCTTATTGCAGTTAGTTTTCTGCAGTCTTGACTCAAAGG
This sequence comes from Trachyrincus murrayi, assembly GCA_900323305.1. Classification (NCBI taxonomy): domain Eukaryota; kingdom Metazoa; phylum Chordata; class Actinopteri; order Gadiformes; family Macrouridae; genus Trachyrincus; species Trachyrincus murrayi. The sequence goes on from OOFB01030465.1 coordinate 18,263, forward strand.
TGAAGAGGGGACGGGGCCCAAATTGCTAATGTATGTTGACGATGCTGTGATGAGCGCTAATCTAGAAAGGCAGAAAGGCCTGTGACAGACTTGAACGTGCTGGTGGTCCCACTCCATGCAGCCCCAGGCCCTCATGTGACTCACAGAGGTGTCTTTGATTAAAGCGTTGGCAGGGAGCACAATGAGAGAAGGCAGCCGGCTGCAGCGAGCCTCCCTGATGCAGAATCACTTCAAGAAATATAGTAGTACATTCAGCTACTGGTTTTCCTTATGACGCAAAAGCAGAAGAGGGCTCTTTGCTATCTCACTGTCTTGCCAGAAATGGTGACACTATAGCCACCATTGTGCTGATAATATTATAACACAAATAAGTACAACATGATATTATTAAACAGGACATATGATGCTGGCTTTATCATTGCATTTCCCAAAGGGAGGAAACAAGTGGCAGTGGAAAAATAACAATGGCAGTATAAACCCGAACCAGAACAACATGAACAAAAGTTTAAATATCGTCTTCAAGACACACTTTCAAAACAAACTTTTTCTTGCATAGAGTACAAATGTAGTCTTACAAGTCCAGTTATATACTGTACACGGCAATACTGGTTGGTGTTGTTGACCAACATGTTTTATGAAATCAATTTGTTAAAGCAATTAGGTCGATTTAGTTATCAACATATGTTATTGTTGCTCACGCAAAGGCATTTGAAAGAAAACCGTGTTTTCCATTTTCAGTCGCATGACCAAAACCAAATGGTTTGACATCACATGGTTACAGTCATGACAATCAGAAATAAAACACAGATTTAGGCTAGGATCTAAGGATCTAATTATTCAAAATAGAGTATTAAAGTCTAACTACATTGCTTATCTCTAACTTCTGATAAATGCACAACTGACAACCACAACTCATATTGAGTACTACGATCAATAAACATAGATCTAATCAAATCAAAATGTGAAGTATTACATTCTGAAGTGGCTACATGTCAAATTACTACAGGGCCTGGCATCCGGCTTCAAGGCCAGTCCAATATAAAACTGCTACATTTACCTAACTTTTGTTTTAATATGCTTAGAAGTACTGCACGAGCCAAGAAGTGTCCAGTCAAGTAGCCAAGTCCCGTATTCCAGGAGCATCTCCTCCCAGCCACCCAATAAACTGTCACGTTTTATAAAGCACTGGGAGAGGAGAAAGGGCAGGCATATTGCAGGAGGAAACTCGCATGATTGCAATCGTGTCCCAATTACAACTGTTTTAAACTCAAAGTAAAAACAAAACAGGGTGGTGAGGAAGACTTCTCCTCTGCTGTCAAAAGAAACACTACATAGAGAAAGGAATTACATATTACATAAAAATTACAATTAACTTGGTATTGTCATGACCGCTAACACCAACTCAAAAGGTGGCTCGGCTGGAAAACAGATCAATGTGTGGTGGATTAAATCTCCTCTGAAGATATTAAGATATTAAGATAATGAATAATGACGGTCTATAGGAATATTGCCAACACCCTCAATGACCCAAGTGTGTGTGTGTGCGTGTGTGTGTGCAGTCTGCTTGTGCTCAAGTATGACACTTACGAGGGAGTGTGTAACCGTTGAAATACCGTACTCAATATTGGCCCCCCGGACACAGCCCCCTCCATTACCACGAAAACAATGTAATGGTCCAAGAAGCAACGCATTACTGGCAGCGCAACACAACCCCTCATATTCCACAACCACGATTTGAGTATGAATACAGTTCTAGAGCGGCAGGGTCGGGGCTACTGCACTGTGGGAAACTAAGCATGCAGGATTCCTGCTCAGAAATAGACTTGACTATAAACAGCCGCATGCTGTCAAATAGCAGGGTAAGAATATAGTGGCAGAGTGTACCAGTCTGAGTTCATGTACGTAAGTTTGGATGATAACTCAATATTAACCAGTCAACCAGTCATTTTAATGGGCATCTCTGTATGCAGGGTGAAGACCAAGACACAGGGGTCAACCAGTCATTTTAATGGGCATCTCTGCAGGGTTAAGAACCAGACACAGGGGTCAACCAGTCATTCGGGGGAAGGTGATGAGTTATGATAGGCTGGGTCATCAGCCCCTAACCACCGGAGATATCTCACCAAGACACAGACCAGGCTGTGAGAGAGATAGAGAGAGAGAGAGAGAGAGAGAGATACAAAATAAATAAACATAAATAGAATACATGTGGGTGTGTGTGTGAAGAGTGTGTGCATGTACATGTGTGTGTGTGTGTGTGTGTGTGTGTGTGTGTGTGTGTGTGTGTGTCTCAGAGAGAGAGAGAGAGAGAAAGAAAATGTTGATATAGGAGGGCACAGCTTGCCCATTGTGGAGAGACTACGAGAGGTCTGCCTGGGACAGCACAGTCAGGCCCCTAGTCCCAGAGAATAGGGCCCTTCATGAGATGCCAGAGAGCTCACCCACTGTGGTGGAAGACACAGAGAGAGATGTGTGTGTGTGTGTGTGTGTGTGTGTGTGTGTGTGTGTGTCTCAGTATAGAGGGTTGTTAAATAGTTATTTATTCCTTCTGTCAGCAACAGATCAGAATGTGGGAAAACCTCCAAATGTAAAGACATTTTAGATATTTAGATAGATGACATTATAGAAGGAATGTTGGAAAGTACCTCTGTTCCTGATGTCATGTTATTGTCCAGATAGATTCTTCAGAACAATGACTCAGTTCAGGGAAGTAAACACTTGAGGCTACAATAGCAGCCTCCTTCAGAGCACAGGATGACTTACAGAAGTCTGGGGAACCAATACAATAAACAACATCGATCAACCTATTCTTCTAGTAAAATCCACACTTCCTTTGCAGTGACCTCAAGCTGTGACATCAGATGAAATGTGAGTTCAAACCTCACAATAAAAACCTTCTTCCCAAACCCCAGTGGAAGTGGAGATGTGATACACAATATGTGCAAAGCTGCTATCTTATGGTGATAAAAGATCAGACTTGAATGACTTACATTTTGTTAAAGTGACCTTTCGAACAGGTTTGACAATTCAAATAGTTTTTTGTCCATTGATGAATGACAAACTGTAAGACCTGCATGGACATCGGTCGGTGTAAAAGTATGGGTAGCCGTAAAAGCCAAATATAAAACAGCAGGACTGGCAACATAGTGTCTAAACAAAAAACGAAACACTTCGACCTATGCTGGTCTGATGACGAACCCCATAGCCTACCTAATCTTTACCAACACCAGATGCAGAGACAACAGTTGAAATACATGGCAACATATGGTAAAACATCACACAAAAGGACAAAACAAGGCTGCTCAACTTTTGGATGTCTCAAACAGGGCTGTCCAAAGAGTGAAACCGGTCCATTGTACATGGTAAGACTAAGACAAAGTCGTCACGTTATTTGCTCAATAGTTTGCGTTACGTTGTATCTTGGCCCAATATACAATAACACATTCATAATTCATAATTATTACGTCGTTAAAGTCTATCGTGAAGTGTACCAAATAAACAATGACACAAGATGACAAGTCGACACAAATGTCAATCTGTGATCACCAGCATGCGATGGGTGACCCGACGTGTACATAGCAGGTACCGGTCGTGCTGAACGTCTCACCTGGCGGACGCACCTTCCTGTAGTCACACTTCTAGACGCGCTGCCGCTTCTCACGGCGGCGGAGTTAGAGAGGCGAGAAGAAAGCAAGTCGCCTCGTAACTTCCATTCAGTCAACTCAACGAAGTTTGGCAAAAGAGACGCCTTCGTTCCGCTTGGTGCTGAAAACAAAGCTTATGAAAAGCCGTAATATCTGTTGGCCCGGCTAATAACTCCTGACCCTCTTTGATACACTGGTTGGTTATTTTGTTGTAGGACCAGAAGGAAATGAATCTGGACGAGAAAGAGACGCGCTTAGTGACCCCTGCAGGCGGAAAATGGAAGGGTTCAACCAGCTACCGTAGGCCTTTTATCAAGTTATTATTATTTATAAAAAACTTTTTTACAGGTTTCTTAGCAAATGTAGGCCTATGTATTTTGCATTAAAAAAACAAGTATTTAACAACATATACTTGTATTCAATCATTCACAGTTACAGCTTGACTTAAAATGACTATAGCTCAAGTTCTATTTAAGTGGCTAAGCCCCAGGGACATTGACTCAGTGGGGAAACTGAACTCATCACTCGCAGCCACACAGACTCCCTGTGGTGTCTTGATTACATTGTCATCAACCATGTTTTACTAATCCTAATAAAATAAAATAGAAACACGGAATGTGCCAGTGCCTTAATGAGTGCAATGCTTTAAGAACCTGCATTTAAACCTTTAAACAGAGAATCGTGTCACTGAGCTAAAAATCTCATTTGCCACTAACCTCTTAAACTTCTTGTGTGTGTTTCAGTGATTTATGAATTGTACATCGACAGCTGCCTTTGTGCAAGTCCATCTGGATGGGATTGTAAAGTCAGTGACTAAGTTAGTTTTGCCCTACTTATGTGTTGTTGCAATGATGTGTTTACGTTCTTCACCGGACTTAAATATAACATGAGTGTCAGCTGTAATACTAGCCTACTATCTGCCCTCAAGTAAGGTTCCCATGTACTATGGGATTCTTACTTGGAAACCTTCATAATAAAATCCCAGTTAGTCTCCAGCGAATGCTCTCCCGTGGATGTATGTAACTATCCACATTAATCATATCCTGCCGGCGGCTGTCAGCTCACCTCACACGGCCTGAGATGCACGGCCGCGTGTCCGGCAGGCAGCACACACACATTCCAGTCAGGGTAGGGTCTAACATCGTTACTTCTGAGAAATGTAAATTCCACTCTATTCCACAGGAGAGTCAGGGGACACTGGCAAGAATATGCCAAATAATTGAATCCAGCATACATTCGATCTCCCCCAGATATAAGCTGGCAGGGCAGGACCCATCGGTCTATCAAGTCTTCTTTCATATTATTAGAAGCATTTGATTAAACACAAAAACAAAAAAGTGCAGAGTTCTTTTGAAGTGTTTACCTGTGTGTGCGTGTGTGTGTGTGTGTGTGTGTGTGTGTGTGCGTGTGCGTGTGCGTGTGTGTGTGTGTGTGTGTGTGGGCATCTTGATGTGCAAGTTAAATTTGGAGCCCCATCAGTATCCCTAGTGGCAGCCTTATTAAGAATCTAATTGGATGTTGACCCTTTGTGCTGGTGATGTATCTGGCAGACGGAGCTGTGCAGGTGGACTATGCTAGGCTAATGACTCGACTGGCGGCCTGGGATGCACCTGGCACACAGCCAGAGTGCCACTAATTACCCGTGCCTCCCCCTGGATAATGGAGGGAGCTAGGCGACGCAGAACGCAGAAGAAGCTCGATGTGTGCTGCATGCTGATTGGATGGATTCAACAGAAATTGCAATATACCTGGGTGTCTGTGTGTGTGTGTGCGTGTGTGTGTCTGTGTGTGTGTGCAACAGTAGCATCCGTATTAAATTTGGGGTCACATAAGATGCGTGTTTTTTTTATTCAACCTTGTGTTATATGCCTCAGTAATAAATGTATGAATAAAATGAGTAACATTTTTTTACACCTTGTGTAAGTCAGGGTGTCTACATTCAGCATCACACTTCAACACTGCAACCCCGAACCCAGGGATGAGTAAGCATGTTTTTATTTTAAAAATGTACTTTTTATTTTATTAGCAGAAAATGAAATTCTACTGTCAACCATCACACTAAGGTTCTTACATTAGGACTGATCAAAGACTTGGATGTACACCCCTGGCAGAGCTGAGCAGCTGAGCTGAGAAACTGAGTGCAGGGTGTTTAGAAAGTCAATATGTTACTGCATGGTACCTTCAAAGGTAAAGCGTTCCTGCCAAAGCAAAAGGCAATAGGAATGTGGTTGGATGTGCGGTTGCTGTCTTTTACTGTATCACTCAATGCGTAGCTGCATGGCATGCATCAAGACTCAAACCAGGCCTGTCAAAGGGATTTAATGGGGGGTATGTCTTCAAATCGCTGTAGCATCAACCATGATAAGTAGATATTAGTTTCATTTCCATGTAACAACTTCATTCCTTCTGTCAGCAACAGGTCACAATGTGGGAAAACCTCCAAATGTAAAGACATTTTAGATATTTAGATAGATGACATTATAGAAGGAATGTTGGAAAGTACCTCTGTTCCTGATGTCATGTTATTGTCCAGATAGATTATTCAGAGCAATGACTCAGTTCAGTCTTAGAATCACTGCATATTAAAAATGTTCAATGTTCCTATGGAGAGAAATCAGTAATTTAGTAAGAGGACACAGACATTTGTGCCGGGCCAGCAGCCTCATAAATCCAGAATGCACTTTGGCTTTGCAGGCTTGGTGCGTGGCCATGATCTCCGTGCAGCTGTACGGACCTGGTAGTCACTGTTAACCCGGCCCATTTGGTCTATTCTGGCAGCAGGGAGCCCAGATATGGCCGATGCATTTAGGTTTTGATATGGGGTCCCGGACCAGTCGGGCATCGATTAATTGGATATCCCTTTCTTTAGCATAAACTTGCTAGCCTCAGCAATAGCTGCATACCGAAATGTTCACCAAAGTATTGGCTATAACTCAGTGAAAGGTTGATTTTTTTTGGTTTGGGACTGAGTAATCCCGCGGCCGCTGTCACAAAGGGACGGTCGAAAATTGATTGTCCGTGTGGCATATTGTACCATAGCATACTGCCAAATGTCTAGCTAGCTTTCACAATTAATAGTAAAGCCTGTTATACATATCGTTATAATACATTTGATTCATTTATTCAATTTATAAATGTACAATTTACAGAATGTTGCCTCCTGATGTTGAGAGGGGGTGGTGAAAGTCATTCTGGGTAACGTAGGAAAATAGCACACTGCAGCAGATCGCGGGAAGACAAATTGCAAATAACGACAAAGTACCATATTTCACATATCGGAAAAATATGACCTGGGGTGCATCCCCAATAGCCCTTTTATAACGATGTGAAAGTGTTTCAGGCTTTATTATTACTTTAAGGGAAGAAAAATTATTTTGCAAACGTACAGAACTCGTCGTGATTTTGTGTGAATGTCCATATGTCAAAGTGTTTCCTGCTCGGGGAGTCTGCCTGCGACCAGAGGTCTGGGGGGGGGGGGCACATACCCAGGAGCCACGTGTTAATGCCAACAGTTAATACGGTTGGAAAAGAGCTTGGGTTTTACTACCTAGAAAGATCACAACAGGGACCTCTGCGTCGCGGCTCGTATAGTATCTTAAACAGCCTAGCTCCTATTAGATTACACATGTAGCCCCCGCACTCCTGGTTCAAACATCTCGCTGTTTGTGAACAATGAGACTCTGTGCTGCCGTTGACACTCACTGTGGGAAGGCACTTTAAAAGCTATTATAAAAATATCCATCATACTTGCAGCAAAAGACTTTTACTTGCACCGCGGCAAAGCAGTGAAAGAAAATGTGTAGCTGACATTGCGCAAAACTAATATGGGGTTTAATACAGCAATCATAGAGAGTCAAAGAGGAAAAAGGTGAGCACACAGCGAGCGAGAAATGAAGCGATGACGATGATGGAATAGAAAAAGCAGCAGACTTCCCAAGACATCCTGGGCAGTCTCTGACCACAGCAACACGTCAGCTGTGTGATAGGCCAGATGAACCTGGATCCCACTGTGCCCAACCTATGAAAAACCGTCAGCCGGGACTAAAAGATAGACTGCAGCTGCTCATGGGATACACATACACACATGCACACACACACATTTGGTTCTCATCAGAATGAGCACCATCTGTTCTGGACCTGCATCGGCGTGCTGCTGTAGTCAGACAGGAAGTAAATTGAACACTATGGGCAAATGAAAAGTAATAATGCCTTAAAATGACCTCATGGAGTATAAATGGTAAGGCATATTAGCAGAAAACAACGTTGATTAAAAGGTGAATTAGGTGTGATATCTGGCAACGTAGAAGGTCTTGAGAATCTGTTGAGGCTCCTAAACAGTTACTTAAAGCAATCATCCACTGTGCTACCCACAACCTAGGTGAGCTCGCACACACACACACACACACATACACACACACACACACACACACACACACACACAGTGTGTTTTGTACTAATGAATTTCCCAGTAATATTCCTGGTTGTGGTTGTGATTCTGCATGCTAGCTAGACGTAATGTCTTAGTAGATCCATGGTTATGTCATCAAACTATTAATGCAATTGCAATGTATAGAAAACCTTTTGAAGCTTATAGTTGTAGTTCAGAAACGTGTAATTAGTTTGATTGTGCTGTCGATTTGTCGTGTTTATATTGCTCTGAACCTATAACGTATAATGTGTGCAATAAATCTGTGCCTTGCCTATGAAGGATTGTGGATTACGTCAGTATTTTTCAATTGCACATTTAGGAAATGATTCTCCTTAGGATCTTGCAGACTGCTGCCCATACAAATGCTCAAATAAATCCACTCTACCATCTTTGCTTGATTAAAATTAAGTCTGCGCTCTCATTTTGAGGCTCAGTATATTTAGATGCAACACAATCTAATGAGCCAAAGTAATTACAGAATGACCTTGGGAACTCTATTTCATTGTAGTGACTGGACCAAGTGCTGTTGACCTGCTATGTTGTGATTAATTATCCAATGTATCATAAAGATCAAAACAACAAAAAGAAAATCACAAGATGATACTCAACACATAACAAACTTACTTAGTCATCCATCTATAATCCTATAAGAAATCAAACAAGAAAAACATCATCCCAACAAAAACATTTTTAAATATTTCACAGAAAATACAATGAGAAATTCATGTAAAATAGTGGAGCCTGGCGTTTCCCATTAAAAATATGGCATGGGAGGCTGAACAGGGAGATATTTCCTCAGGTGAAAGCTTACCAGTATCTATGGGAACTGGAGCTGGTCATTCCACCAAAACTGTAATTAGGTTGTAGAAAAACCCCAAAAGGTTAAGGGGGAAAAGGAAAGATGGACAAGCATACATTTGACAGACGTACTTGGTGAGATCATACTGAAAGTGAACGAGCACGCACAGACGCATGCCAGAACAATTACGGCAGTATAGTCCGCGTCAGAGGCTGTCTCTGTCACCTTGGGGCTCATTAGCGGTAACGTTTGGTACCATGTTGTTCCTTTATTGGCATTGTCAAGAATTCAACCACAAAACACTGTCTTCAGCTGTCTTAATATTGACAAAAGTTCAATCTCCCCACTGGCCATGGGGGCAAAGCCTGGCTGTGAGGTAAAACACTGTGGAGTGTGTGTTGTTGGTGGCTGGTATAAGCAGCCTCACCTGGTCTGAGTCAGACTGATTAGACTCTGGGGCTGGGTGAGGCTGCACACCTGTGGGGCATTGGCCAATCAAGGCCCACAGGTTAAAGCAGCCACCAGCACACACACTTAAGAGGAGCGATAGCATGTCAGCACGCACCACCTGCTCTGCCTGCAAACCATTGTAAATCAGTTTTCATAACATCTACCTGTGTCCTGGTGGTCGGAGGAGCCCAGAGAAGCCACTTTGGTGGCATGTGGCAGGGGTCTACTGCCATAGTACGCTTGCCATTTTTCTGTTTCTTTTCTCTTGTTATATTGCAAGTCGCTTCTGTTATATCTGGCTCATTGCGTTGGCTATTTTTACAAGGTACAGTGCAAAGGTACATTGCAATCATTTTTTTGAGCCCGCCACGACAAGTACAGCTGTTCCTTCTCTGTCTCAACGTGGTCCACAGAGCTCAGGGGTTTTCATACAACACACATCATATATATTTGACAGATGACAGCAATATAATAACTTTTTAATGGCAGTGATGCATTGTCTACAGTAGGGCCTACTAGGATTTAATGAGGAGAGCAGTGGAGCAGAGGGATAGAAGGATCCCTCCCAGTGGATTTAGCGGTGAGGCAAAGAGGAAAGCGTTTCTCCAGCTCATTTCATTACAAATGACAGGGCAGTCAAGCTGTCGCAGCTGCACTCCAGCCTTTCTGGTAGGGCTACACGTGTGACCGGGGACAGGAGGAGGGGAAGGAGATAAAAATGAATGCCCTTCATGACGCTAATGACCATCTCATCTTGTTTAGCGGGAGACTCGCTTGGCGTATTGTTACTTGGAGTTTGGCAGAATCGATTGCAGAATCGAACAAGTTAGCCCTCAACAATTTGAAGCAATGCTGACTTTCCTTTCTTGTCTTCTTTCATTAGGTAGAATTCAGTTTGTTTAAAAAATAGAGTACAGTAGTCTTTAATTTAAGAAATTAAGAAATCTAGGTTGGGCGGTATTCTCCCATGCAGTGATTATGTAGCTCTTCTCTGCCTAATGTGATTAGTAAGATTACACACTTTCCTCAAAGCAGACGCCAGAGGAGTAAATTGTATACATTTGGAAACAAGCAGGATCATAACAGTGTAACACGGTGCAATCAAAGACGTTTACATGAAGACCGGCTGGCTCGGCTACACCTGCGGGTGATCTCTAACAACACAAGTCATTCTATTACATCATCTCCAATAGTGACACACAGCTGCATGCTACCCGCCTTTCTTCATACAACCTAACCTCACCTCCCAGGATCTCACATATTAACTGTAGACACTCTGTAGAGAGGACTTGGCATTTTACTTATTATTAGTCTTTCAACTCCAATTAAGTTGTCTTATGCTACGGGAGTAGAATTAATGGAGTTGCTTAGGCCGCCCCATCTGCTTGTGACAGCAATGCTGTGCGTGTGGGTGTGTGTGTGTATGAGATTACCTGTGGGGACAAAAGATAGTAAAGCTGTTATCTTACACTGTTGATGAAATACAAGTAGTTGACCTGATACTTCCAGGTGATGTCCTCTCTGCAGTATATAGTTGGTTTGACAAGAGGTTACATATCCACATATCGGCCTGTTAAAGCTTTATGTGGAGTTATAAGTTCTGCTGTGCCGTGGTGTGTAAATGAATCCATGTGTTAGTTATATAAAAGTGACACAAGTGCTATCCACAGTAAACTCTGTGTCACAATGGTCAGGGCAATATGAGAACAAATATTATAGTTTAGAATATCTAGATGTTTACGCTACAAGGGAAATTCTACCTTGAGGGGAAAAAAATCAAGCAATTCTGAATATACGAAAATCCCAATAAAAGTACTCGAATCAAAATGTGCTATAGAATAAATCAATGTTATTAATCCTTCACATTCAATTTGAGATTGGCTGTTTCATCATTGTGTTGCCTTCTTGCTTTGTTATTGCTTGCCTTCATATATTATGTAAGAGAGAGAGGGGAATTGCATGCTTCATTATTTAAATAAGTTTAAAGGTTTTAAAGATTTGAAAGGAAGTTGAAAATATTACGATACCTTTAACAGCATGTGCATGATGTAGTAACGCCAACTTTGAAATAGCCTTTATCACAGAGCAGAAGACCAAAGACAGATATCTGTTAGCTTCTACGGTCATGTTCATGTTCTACTCTTGTACCAAACTGAGTTGGCCTTGAGGTTATCTTCAATCGTATGTGATCATCTAAATATTGATGCCAATGTCAATGTTGTGCAAGGTTGTTTTATTTAAAAAACGTTGTTTTATTTATTTACTGAACTAACTATTCCGTGATGTAATCCACAGACCATTTAATTGCAGACTCAAAGCAACGAAGGACTGTTTTTGACATGGCCTGGGGGGATGCTTCCAGTAGATTCTAAGAGGGTCAGCAGGCCAAACCACTTCAACAGGAAGTCATAAGTAAGCACAAACTTTTCTTCTTGTTGTTTCATCGCGTTTACTTGGCTGTACACCAAACTGTCAGATTGTAAACAACATTATGGCTGCTAAGACAGTCAAGCTTGATTTTTTTTTGCCAAATGTTTGCTATATCATTACACGCAAGTTCATATTTAACATGACTTGAATTATGAATTATGACAAGACATTGTTTGATATTCATATATAATATCGCTTGGGCGATAATATATTTTACACCATCGAGATTTTACGAAATACCCATCTGCCCAAAATAGTGGCTTTTTTTTATTTCTGGAAACTGATTTTGCTGCCAACAGCTCTGTGGCGTCCATGACACAGATAGGATCAGACAGCCCAATACGACTAGGGAAATTCAATGGAACTCAAGATACCAAAGAAGAACACACCAATAACACAAAATAATGTACCTTGTGAAAGTCAAATGCAAATTTGAACCGAAGAACCGCCAGCAAGAGTTCTCATATGCTTTTCCATTTTTTAATGCCAAATGCCAAAAAGGTCATCATTAGTACATCTTTATTGCATCCTCTTATTTGTATTAATGTGATGTGATAAATACTGGCTTATTTCAAACTGATGGATTGTATTGTCGGAACAAAACAACCCTATAGGTTGGGTGGAGAAGTCGGTTTGTTGGTATCTACGGTGGTTTAAAACCTGTCTGAAAACCCCCCCATAGAGGCCACCATCCCCGTGTGGGCTGTAACCGCTAGCGGGGCTTCAGGTGAGACAGCACTCACACTCCAATTGTCTGGCATGACTGCCGGTCAACGGCGCGTGGAGCGCAGTGCAGACACAACAACAGGAAAGCAATCTTGAATCAGTGTGCTATTCCACTCTTTACCATTACTTCCTTTTCGGCAGGAACTTAGCAAAGGAAAGTGTTTGTGGCAGGCGGCACAGGATTTTGGCACACCGAGTTGTGCAGAGGTTGAATCTTCTCCATTCCCCCCTGTAAGCCTGACTCATCACCTTCGTAATCGCACCGGCTTTGTGGAAGACGAACTTGCTTTAGGGACTTAACCGCCTCCGGTATCTCGACCGCTGACTCTTTTCCCAAAAGTGGGCAAAATCAATTCTGTCAGATTTGGGAGGGCACTGCTCTCCAGCTTTGAGGATGAACATGGAGATATGTGGCCTGGATTACAGCTCTGGCTGTCGGTAACAAAGCAGATCAAAGAGAATATGGAGAGCAGATAAATAAAAAGACTAATATAACATCATATGGCTCGACTGAGAGTATAGTCCAAAGGGGCACGTATCATTTCCTTTCTGAACCGGCCCGGGACAGGGCTGTGGTCCTTCATCAGTGTGTAGCAGCCCAGCTTAACATGTCATTAATGAAAGAGTGAAGAGTGAAACAAGGTGAATACACACCTATTATAGGACTCAAAGCCTAATTAAAGTTTGGTAGAGGTTTGGGTTGTGTAGTTACCTTGCCGTGATGTAATATAATAGTTATAGTTGCTCCGTAGATTCACACTTGATAATCCAAAATAGTGTTTTTCTCTCCCCCATTGACTTGCATACAAACGCATGTGAAACAAAGCGGATTCTGTATGTGGATTAATGTATGAATTAACAAAACCCAATTCAGCGTTTTTTGGAAATAAAAATGTCAACTTTGTGTTGATTTGACTATTTAAATTAGGAAGGTGATCGGGTAGTTAGCTTCCGAGACTGAATCACTGTGTTTGTTATATACATACGCAACTTCGCTAGGACGAGTTGAGAGATGTATGCGTGTGTATGCGTGCACACACACACACACACACACACACACACACACACACGCACAAACACATGCACACACACACACACCCACACACACTTTATATATGCAACTTAGTTGTTGAAGCCTGATGCAATGATTTTCGGCAGAGGTAAAACAGTAAACATATTATATAATATATATTATATTGTACTCTCACCAGTCACCTCTCGAATTAGGGTGTGTTTATATGCAAACTGCATATAAACACACCCTATCGTCTTATGTTTATATGCATATATTGTTTATATGCATATAAACATGAGAACATTTAGACAGAGGAGTCAAGAAGCTCTTTAGCTACATCCTCACTGTAATGAAGAAACATGCATTTCCCCCAAGAGAATTGCTGCTGCTGCTACATTGGTTAAAAGTGTCTGTATTGCATGAATTGCAAAAGAGCAACCGACTGATTGCCATTCAACAGGGAAGGCTTTTAATGCCATAGACAAAACACATTACAGTAAAGTCACTGCGAGTATTACTGCCTATTTCCTGAAATAAATCCCAAATTGTCCTGGTGAAATGGTGCATCAATGCAACATGCTTTGAGGTACCATAAAATGTTTGAACAACGTGAGAACATACAGGAGACTGGCGGCACAAGTCAATGAGACGGGGAAGAGGATACTGTTGCTGACACAGTGGTACAGACATAGGAGAAGGTGGAGGCGGATGAAGAGACATGCTTCACATTGTAGCATCTCATCGTGCATGCATCCACTCTGTGACCGGGAGCCAGCCGTGTCAGCCGATCTAAAAGGAAAGTGTCGTTGTTATTGTACTTATTTAACTTCATTCATACAGGTCTCTTTGAGGTTGTATATCTCTCACTGATGAACTGGTGAAATTGATTTTCGCTCTCTCAAAAGATTTTGTCAACAGTTTAAGAAAACAGACCAATGATTTGCATTTGGAAAGAAATCTAAATGAAAAGCAGGTTAGCTGGAGGGAAAAACAGTTTCTGTTTTCTTAAAGGAATAATACAGGCTAAAACACTGACATTGTTATAAAACGTCTGACATCGATTTATTATTCATTCCAGGGCTTATTTTTCCGATATGTCCATTATCATTATTTGGCTGTCGTGTCAGGCTTCCCCCGGTCTGCTCCAGACACTCAAGGGCAGTTTTTCAGTGCTGGATGGTTTGTTTGTTCATGCTTTCCAACATGACTTTGGTTGCCAGACTGAAATGAAACAGTTGTGGAGATAGGCTACAGATAGCGCCTGCTAGACCAGAGACATGAAGGGAGGAGTAATGGAGTCATTTGTACTCATTTAAATATACCTGTAGTGGATCATTTGTCCAAATTCGTAATTATTTATAGACTTGGGTCTTTGGCAGGTAGGTAGTCAAGCAGCAGGCAGGTAGGTGGTCAAGCAGGCAGGCAGGTAGGTGGTCAAGCAGGCAGGCAGGTAGGTGGTCAAGCAGGCAGGCAGGTAGGTGGTCAAGCAGCAGGCAGGTAGGTGGTCAAGCAGGCAGGCAGGTAGGTGGTCAAGCAGCAGGCAGGTAGGTGGTCAAGCAGCAGGCAGGTAGGTGGTCAAGCAGGCAGGCAGGTAGGTAGTCAAGCAGCAGGCAGGTAGGTGGTCAAGCAGCAGCAGGCAGGTAGGTAGTCAAGCAGGCAGGCAGGTAGGTAGTCAAGCAGCAGGCAGGTAGGTAGTCAAGCAGCAGGCAGGTAGGTAGGTGGTCAAGCAGCATGCAGGTAGGTAGGTAGTCAAGCAGCAGGCAGGCAAGCACTTAAGCAGGCAGCATGTAGCAGGTGATGTCCAGGCCAACAAAGGATTTTCATTCTAAAAGTTGTTCAGTGTTGTTTAGAGTTCAAACTTGTCTAAACTATAGCTTTTCCAAGTAATAAAGGTGCATGGCAGAGTTAAACGAATCAGACTAAAGGAGTGAAGCGTGAAGCGGTAAAGAACTGGAGGCCTCCAATGTCTTCCAATGTGTGTTGCGTCTTCCGTGTTTGTTTTTGTCTGCAGTGTCTACTCTACTCTGTGTCATCTTACCATCCGCTTCCAACCCTCAACCTCATCCAATGGACATCGCCTCGACAACGGGAGAGAGAGAGAGAGAGGAGGAGAGAGGGAGAGGGAGAGAGAGAGAGAGAGAGAGAGAGGGGAGAGAGAGAGGCTGAGGATCTTACTAAATCACATATTGGCACCGTAGTAACAAGCAAGTTTCACATCGGTGAATGTACCTCTTATGCATTTACTGCGTGTGTAAAATGTGACGATCACCACTAATGGTTTTTCCGACCACTGCAGCTCTTCTTGTGTCACCCGCTCAAAACAGAGACTGACACACTCACCGGAATTTTCCACCACTTCTTGACACCACGCCCATTAAAAGGAGGTTGGATAGTGGGTCAGACGAGGAGACCCTGGGTTTACAAGGTACAAGAATAAACTCAATGTCATCAACCATTCTAAACAACACGGTCCTATCCTAACAGCCACACTTGGGATTTCCTTGCTGTCCAAACAAAGTCAAGTAGGAATGACAGTGACAAACACCAGAGATATTAAGACATTTTTAATCTACTACAAGCAAGGGCGTCACACTGTCTTTGTGATTGGGGGTTGTTAGGGTGCCTGATGTATGTTTCTTTTCCACATAAGGGGTTGAACCTGGCTATTATGATGCCCTTTAGAAGAACATCAGGACAGGCAGTAAACAACTTGAGATAACATTTTTCATCATAATATTGTCACTAGTAAATGTATTTATTTGGCATTCTATTCTAAAACAAAGTGAGCCGTCCATATCAATAGCCTGGCCGTTAGATTTTCACACCCTCAAAGCCATCACAATGACTGTTAAGCAGTCACAGAAGAGCTTCTAAGAAAGGTCTGGAAAACTGACTGATCTCATTATACAAACACATCTTATTTAGAGATCATATTCAATTGGTATATTTACATTGACTGATCGAATTTTGATTGTTTTATTTCAAACATGTAAATGAATAGATTGTACAAATTCAGATGAAGATTGATGTATGGATTTTGTCGAAGCTACAATCGTGTGCCAACCTCTTAAAATGTCAGAACGAGGATATGCTAGATATGCGAATACTTAACCCTCTGGAGCGTACCATAGACAACTGTCGGTTTACCATTTGTCACCATTTGTTTTATTGCCTTTTCAATAGTTATTTTTCATGCTATCATCAAATGTTATACATCCCCAGAATCAGCACAACATCTGCTGTCCAGTGGTGACATTCAATGAGAGTGCCATACTGTAAAATATAACAAATATGGAAATAAATGTAGAAAAACATAAAACCGGTAATTTATTGGCTATTGCAGATGATAGCCAGTAGATGACAAGGACACACACGGACAGCTGCACTTATAACCTATAACTACTTATTATTATCATTACTCCCCCCCATAGTTTGTGCCCATGACTATAGGTATATAGCTATAGCCTATGATGGTGATTGTGTTTCAGAAACAGAGACCTAGGGAATGTAAACGATGTGGCTAAAGATTTTGAAATAGAGTCTGTGTTTGTATGGCCTGACGACGGCAGGACAGCTGGTCCAGCTGTAAATCTGGAAGGTAACCGTTGGTGCAGACAGCACATCTTGATCTATCTCACATCAGAGCGTGTGCACAGGGACACATTCAAAAGAATCCCAGCATGCACTGCTTCTCCCGGTGCCATCTGCAGAGATGACGGATGGTGGAACTGCTTGTGTTCATCGAGTTCATCAGAACCAGAAGGAGGGAGGGAGGGAGGGAAGGAGGGAGGGGAAGGGGGGGGGGGGGGGGGGGGGGGGGG
>OOFB01030470.1:0-13580 GCA_900323305.1 Trachyrincus murrayi
GGGGGGTGATGATGGGAATTTATCCAAAAGTGATTCCACTGTTGGAAGTTTGGATGTGATCACCGAGGAGCAACGAACCTGACCCGTCAGGACTGCGTGGACAAGGATATGAAATGTTATGTTTTGGTTTGAAAATGCAGAATACGATTCACTCATCAAAATATGTTGATGGTGTTGATGGTGTCCAGCCGGTTCCTGTCGGCCTGGTTGATCCAGGGCCGTTCTCTCTCTGACCACTACACCCCACGGGCGTGACAGACATGGCTTACGTAACTCAGAAGCTCAAGCGGTGTTATTGGGAGTGGATGGCGAGGTGGTGGGGGGGTTAATTAAGGAACTTGAAGAGGAGGCAGGACACTTTGTAGAAGCCGTAAAAGTCGCGATCAGTTGGGGACTGGCTGTAACGGCATGTGTCAGTTTGAGAGATATGACGAAGAGGTTTGGAAGCTTGCCAGGCATGATGAGATAGGAAGGGGTTTGGTATGTGTGTGTGTGTGTGTGTGTGTGGGGGGCCAGGAGTTGACAATCCCAGACCCTCTGCTAAGAGAACAGATTCCAGAGGACAGCCTCGTCTGCTGCCTCCATCAGTCCTGAGCCCTGATTGGCTCTCCTCTCTCCTTTTAGGGAAATGCCGTGTGGATGTGTGTGTGTGTGTGTGCGTGTGTGTGACAGGTGCTTGGGATCTGCAGACCGTTGGCTGTAGGATCTGGTTCTCAAAGGGGGGGGTGTGGGGGAGAGAGGGGCTCTCTGATTGGCCAGTTCTTCTGAACAGTCCCCACCAGGAAGCTCCCGCGTGCCGTAGTGTCGCCTTATGTCTGTTTGTTTTCTTCTCGGAGATGAATTGAGATGACACCAGAACCCCCCCCCAGAAGGGAACTACTAACCTACTTATTTCTGTAGCCAGCCTTTACATGTCAGCCACAGGCATTAGTCTATTATATTGAGACTAGTAATGGCAATATATGATTTTAGAAGAAAAATAGGATAAAGATTTTGTTTCAAACAGAATATATAATACATAATACAATGATCATATCAATTGATTTCTAATTCAATTAGAAATCCAATTTTAAAAAGTCATGAGACTACATTATGCTAATTGTTTTGTTATTTTGTCTTTGTTAATATTGTTAATATTGTTAATATTATGTCTGTTTGTTGTAATGTTATTCTAAATGTAACTCCTACTCATCCTAAGGGAGATTCTTGTAATATTCTTGTAATATGTACTCCTCATTGTTTCTTTAGTAACTGGGTTTTGGGAGTTTTTCTTGCTTAGGGGTTAGGGAGGACTGTCCGGAAGGTTTACTTGAGTTGATACTTTCTTGCGACAGTAAGAAAATAACATGAATGCTTTAGCTGCTGTCTTTATTTTCTACTTTCACATATATTTTTACAGTCCGGTTCACGTTTCAATCGTAATAAACAAGTTTTAATCGGAATATAACAGTATTTATTTAACTATGCCTCTTTCCACTCTCTCACACTGACTAGTGAGAAAGAAATGTTTGAAAGAGCAGGAGACGTTGTAGAGAGACACCCAAAGGTAAAGAGTTATAAAAAGTATGTGCTGTGCTTTGTCAACAGTAACTTCAGCAACTTAAAGCCACCAGGGCACATGTTAGGAGATCACTGCCCCTCCGTGCCTCTTTTTAACTCTGTATCACTCGGTTCTATCAGGATAAGATGATTGTTCTTGGTGGGAGGTCACCGTTTTTACGGGCCATTCCGTCCTTATAAGGCCGTGTTAGACGCACAGGATTTGTCTGTCTGTCTATGACAGCTGCCCTCTGCCAACACACATGTGGACTCTTTCTCTCTCTCTCTGTCTCTCACGCTCTCCCTCCCTCACACACACACACACACAGCAGCAGCTGCTGGCAACAAATGCTGTTTAACAGTCCATGCGACACGGGTTTTGTTGATCATTGCAAATAGGTTCACAAGAAAGAGGGGAGTGTGTGCCTGCTGAGCATGTGTGTGGTGGTGGGTGTGTGTGTGTGTGTGTGTGTGTGTGTGTGTGTGTGTGTGTGAGTGAGTGAGAGCCTGTTCCATCCATATACATGTATAATAAATGTATATATTGGACCTAAATATATGAAGGTATGTATTGGGTAGTGTAGTTTTTACGTCACTACTATCAAAAAATATGTTGAAGCACTAATACACCTTAACAGTGTTATATTGTTTTAGGCAGTTGTTGGACAACAAAAGTCCAACGTGTAAAATGAATGCAACTGGCTCGGTCCAGATCCAGACCATTTGATTGGCTGAAGTGTCGCTAGCAACCGTTTAGCGTCGTCTGCGGTCTTAGCAACAAGAGAAAAAAAAAATGGGGGACAAAATTGAGCAAGTTTTGTCGAAACGAGTTTTTGTCAACAACGTTGACAACTATTCTTCAAAGTGTATCGCTGAGGTAATCATCCTAATAAAGCATTACCGTCATTTTGGGACACACGTTTTAAGTCTACTTTGAGACGTAGTCCTACTCGATTAACGTATCATAACGTATACCACCCAACAGTACTTGGCCACCTGCGTAGCTGGCGCGTCTGCCGGAGACGCCGAGGCCGACGAGGAGGACCCTTCTCACGATGAACACACAACCAAGGACCCCACCTTCACAATAGTTGGAACCGTGTCGTCTCCCAGTCAGGAGAAGTTAAGCTTTCTCCAAGATGTGTATCCCGTAAGTATCAAAGGGAAACAAACACATTGCCTGTATTTGGGTCCTCACCGCCTCGTATAGGATGATAACGTGTGTTTCACAGTCACCGAGCCGCGACCAGCTGCTGGGACGCCTCCTGGAGTGTGACGTGGTGGTGTACAACGTCTCAGAAGACACGACCGAGGAACACGTCGACGAGGCCACGTGGGCAATAACAGGCATGGAAACGTTCAGTCTCGAAGTGAAAGACAGGTGTACTTATTTAGACAGAGGTCGGGTCCGACATGGTTCGCTTTGTGCGTCACCGTTTTGTAGTGCGGTCCGAAATTTGGAGTGTACGCACCTGGTTCCCTTTATATAGTGCACCATGTTACCCATAATGCACCGTAAAAGTGCACTGATGGACGTATTATAAGAGCAGATGTACACTTATTTCCTCACTTTATCCCATGATGAATAGCGGTTTTTACTGCAATAGGATTCATCTAATAGAGCTGGTCGGCACATAGGCCTACAGATAGGCCTACAGATTTCCGCATTAGCATTCGATTTCCGGCACATAATTGGTGTCCGAATCCCCCCTATTCCCTGCCTTACTTGTTCCCCAAATAGTGTGCTATATAAGTGTACACTATATAGGGATTAACGAATTAAGGAGCAAGTGAACCAATTCCAACACGGCCATACTAATAATTATGCATTATCCATATTCACCTCAACAAACAGAACTCCATAGCCAGATGGAGAGCTTCAGGTCCCAGAAAATGTTCATCGTAGTGTCATCAGTGATGACATGGGCCCTGACCAAGCCACGCGATCAGGTCAGAAGTGTGCTTTAAATAGTTCTCATAGTCAACAGATATCGCCGGCTATATGTATGTGTAGTACAGTATATTTGTCTCTCCATAGGATGATGCGGACGCTCCTCTAACGGATGATGACTACCGTAGGAGAAGGCCCCATCCCAGCTTCAAAGAGCACAGTGACCTGGAGAAGCTTGTACTCAAACTGGGAAGGGAAGTAAGTAGCGGAAGAAGGCACTTGTAGAGGAGGTTCGTGGAGCATTTAAACCAGCAATAGAACGAGTCTTTGGTACATAAAACCAAAATAGGATTTGCACTGAAATTCGGTGAAAACACCATGTCATTTCTTGCCGATTTTCAAAATGGATGAAAGTGTTAATAAGGATGTTGTGAACATTCATACATAAATTCATACGTAAAATAGAGTCTGATCCCATTTATATCTATCCCATGTATATATTGGCAATGGCAATATAATATAATGTGCAGTTACAGTGCTTTTTATAATCTACAAAACCTACAGAAAAATTCCATCTTAGAAATGCCATCTTTGTGGATCATTTGAAGTGGAACTAATAACAACAATAGTTCTCTCACCTAATTAGCATTGGTGCTTTCAATGTCCATTCATTTTACCTTGCAGAATAAGTCCAAGCTCAGCGGATACGTTGTGGCTAGCGGTCTTCAGTACGGCAGAGGAGAGAACATCTTCCATTACTTCTTCAAGGTAGCGGTTTACTTTGAAATACTAACATTGTCATTTCTAACCATTGTTTCTAACCATTATTTTCTTATTCTTATTTCTTTGATAGGCGTCTTGGTCAACGGAGTTTGCAAAAGTGCCACTGTTTGGCCCCGGCACCAACAACGTTCCTATGATACATATAAATGACCTTGCAAGGTGAGGTGTATTGCTTTCCCTCTCAGAAACTACATTTGTATCATAATGACAACACATTTTATACACGTATGAGCATATTTTACACACAGTGTGATTCAGAACATCATTGACCACAAGCCAAAGCGCCACTACATCCTGGCTGTGGACGACTCCAAGAACACACTGGAAGACATTGTCACGGTAATCCCATTTAAATAATACACAAGCATACTGATAATATGTGGTCGTCAATGGGGGGGAAAAAAGAAAAAGAGAAAATGCTCATCTGTGAACCAATATCTGTATAGATGATCAGTGAGGCGCTTGGGCCAGGAGAAATCAATAAGGTACCCGAAGAGGAAGCCATACGCACGAATGCCTTGAAGGTAGGTGCACTACCGTCAGGTTGAATCCCTTGGAAAGAAAATATTACATTTCTTTGTTTTATTTAAAATGTCTGTCTCAAATATATGTTATTAAAAGCTGCCGTCAGCAATTTCTGCTCTCCCATTTTGTTTCGATTGAGTCTCATGGTTCTCATGCATTCGGCTATGGCCAGTAGTCAAACGGACATGAGAACCATGAGACTCAATTAAAACACAATGTAATCAAAACAAAGTGGGGCCAGCAAAAATTGCTGATTGCAGCTTTAATATGGATAGGGTAATCCAGTAATTGACGCAATAAACAGACACAACAGCCACATTTGCAGATAACAATATCTATGGCAACTCATCAGAAACAATGACCTCAGATCTCCTGTGTCTGATTCATTCTGATGATATGCCAATACATAGAAAAACATCGGCATGTATTCGAGTGACTTTTACTCACCTTGAGGACATTGTGTGAGTAATGAAAACGCACGTTTTAAGCCAGAGGAGCTGGAGTACCTGAGTGTGGACCTGCGCCTCGAGGCCACCCTTCTGAAGGACACCTTCAGCCTTCGCTGGACCTCGGAGAGCGGCATGATTGACAACATCGACCGCATCGTGGACGAGTACAAGCACACCAGGCAGCTACTTGTGAGCGCTCAATGACATGTAGAAACCTGTACCTGAATATAGGCCCACAGCAGGTTGCAATAAGCTACATCAATTGAAACTTCATTTGTAACGCGATGTTTTCTGTGATTCTGGTTGTGGTACCTGTGGAAGTGATTCAAATGTCGGTAGGACCGCAGCGTAATGTTTTCATGTAGGACCACTTTGCTTGTATAAGTAACTTAACACACACACACACACACACACACACACACACACACACACACACACACACACACACACACACACACACACACACACACACACACACACACACACACACACACACACACACACACACTCGACACTGTACACACAGAATCTGTATTCCTATCCCCCGGCAGTTAAGTTTGGTCTTGGTTTGAGGCATTGGTTATGAACACTTTCCACAATTATTCCTTTTTAAATTTCTGTAGCCAATTAGAATCTTCCTCACC
Organism: Trachyrincus murrayi; assembly: GCA_900323305.1. Taxonomy (NCBI): domain Eukaryota; kingdom Metazoa; phylum Chordata; class Actinopteri; order Gadiformes; family Macrouridae; genus Trachyrincus; species Trachyrincus murrayi. The sequence continues at coordinate 5,832 of OOFB01030470.1, forward strand.
GGACCTCCGGCTGTGGGTAAAACTACCGTCGGGCAGAAGCTGTGCGACCACTACCAGCTGCCCCACATCAAGGTTGACGAGGTCATCCAGGAAAAGATCACTCAGCTAGTAGGTTGCAATCAGGATTGAGCAGGCCTTTATCACAGAGGTGCATAGTAGCTCATTAAGTTAATTATGGTCTGTAGGTATGCCAGTGTCCATAGTTAACATCATGAGGTAACACCTGTGCTCACCTCTACTATTACACCTCTGTGATGAAGGCCAGTGTTGGATGTGTATGTCTGCCACTTGTGGCCCTCTAGTGAAAACACTGCATCTGTAGTGTGAAATGATGCGTAAACACCATTATGTAAATATATCACACTACTACTACTGCTACTAATTTATCATTAGCAGACCCTTTTATCCAAAACGACTTACAGTGAATACAAATAGAGGTCTATAAAGGTAGACTGAGAATATTATCATTCTTATATATTTATCATTCATAATAATATTAATAATAAGTAAATTAGCTTAATTGCCACATATTACCACAAATGACACATTCATTCATATTTAACCAGTCTTTTTAAACTTTAAACAACATGCACAAATCAGGATTTCTTTCCAAAAGGAGGAGATATTGAAGGGCGGTGACGAGCCTGAAAACGATAACGAAGAGATGCAGGCGGTGGCACAGGACCAACTGGAAGCCATTCAGGACAGCATGGCGAAGAACGCAGGTCAGCTGTTCATTGAAAAAGGCATTTGACACACAACACAAGCATACGTTTACTGCGTATGCTGAAACAAACAACACATGAATACTGAGCATGCATTTAAAAATGTCAGTATTTGTACTTTCTCCCTGTAGGTCGATTGGCTGACCACCTAATTGTCCACATTTTACAAGACAAGTTAAACTCCAAGCCATGTACGAATCAAGGGTTCGTGTTGGAGGGCTTCCCTGAGACCTACGAGCAAGCCAAGATGATTTTCTTCGGTAGGCTCTAAATGATCCGTTCTGTGAGGTCGTACTGCTCTGAACAATATCTTCTCCGTCTAATCCTAGTCTATGTTTTTGTCCTGCCCAGATGAGGAGTCTGATAGCGGGGATGGGAAGTCCAAAGTGCCCGTGTACAACAAGAGAATCACCCCAGGTTGGTCAGCATCCCACATGCATGTATGTGGGATGATCGTTGTGGCAGTTTCCCCTGCCACATGCCAACTACAGTGGCTTTTCAGGGCTCCTCCAACAGTAGGACACAGGCAGATGATGATTAAACCGGTTTATTGTAAAGTTTGAGGTAGTTTGAACAGGCAGAGCAGGTGGTACGTGCTGACATGCTAGCGCTCCTCCTGAGTGTGTGTGCTGGTGGCTGGTTTAACCTGTGGGCCTTGACTGGCCAATGCCCCACAGGTGTGCAGCCTCACCCAGCAGCCCCAGAGTCTAATCAGGCTGACTCAGGTCAGGTGAGGCTGCTTAAACTAGCCACCAACCACACACACACACTCCACAATCGTATATTGTATAACTGTATAATCTTATCCACCTGATAGGAAACTGACACCATTTCAGAAAGACAGATTGTCGCATGGCCGTGCTGCCAAACATGTGTCAATGCTTCGATACCCGTGTTCACATGGAGCTTTTTATTTGGTTGTAGAAAATGCTACGGTGAAACATTCATGTCAGACCATATAAGGAATACAACAAAGAAAAGCGTAAATGTTTTCTTTATGATTTTTCAACACAGCTATGCGTTTACCTATTAAGAAGTAATAAACATGCTTTTCCTTCAGAACTACACCACACACACACAGACACAGACACACACAGACAGACACACACACAGACACAGACAGACAGACAGACACATACACAGGTCTCAGTGCTACCTACAGCTTTTATAACCCAACCAATTTCCCTCCGGGGATCAATAAAGTACTTCTGATTCTGATTCTGATTTCACAGAGCATGTTTTTGTCCTGGACGCCTCGGACTCGTTCCTGTCGGCGAGAGTGCGAGGCCTGCCGCAGAGCGCGGCGGAGGAGATGGGATACACTCGAGAGGCGTTCGCCGCCCGCCTCTCCCGGTACAGGGGCGCCAGCGGCCTGGAGGAAACACTCTGGGACTACTTTGACGAACTCGAGATCCACCCGGAGCACATGGGTGAGGCCCGCCAAATGTGCAATATCACGTGGGAATGGACGAATACGTGTCCGTTCTGTGAGACAAGTGTTGCGTTCTGCTCATTTGACCTTTGACCTAAATATGCGTGGCATACAACACAACAGAGAACTAAATTGTGAGATAAGGAAATGCGAGACTGGATTGAATCCATGAACACGGTAAATCCGTGAATGCCACGTTAAAGGAATAAATGTAAATGTAAACGCATGAAATTGGCATAATAGTCATGTCTGTCAAACAGGAAAATATAGCCCAAGATGGGACATGAATGAAACGGTAAAAACGTCAAATGTTCACCGCCACAGAGGTGACCACGGATGACCCCGAGTGCACGGACGCGCTGAAGAAGATAACGGAGGCGGTGGGGGAGCCCAAGAACTACGGCCCTAGTGAGGAGGAGCGGGAGGCGGAGTCTCGCAGCCTGGCGGAGGCGCGGCAGCAGAGGCTGGCCCTGGAGGCTGTCGAGAAGAGGCAGAGAGACGAGGCGCGGCTGGGCGAGCTGGCCACACAGCACGAGGAGTGGGTAAGCAGAGAGGAGAGTCGGCACCAATGAGAAGGTAGAGCGTTCTGAACCAATGAGAAGGGAGAGCGTTCTGAACCAATGAGAAGGTTGAGCGTTCTGAACCAATGAGAAGGTTGAGCGTTCTGAACCAATGAGAAGGTAGAGCGTTCTGAACCAATGAGAAGGGAGAGCGTTCTGAACCAATGAAAGCGTGTTCTGTACCAATGAAAGAGACCAAGGCAGAGACAACAGGCAGCTTACTACACTCAACAACTCTGTTGTGCTAAGACTGTAACTCAATGCCGCCCCCTAGAGGCAGTGTGTTCATGCAGACATAGTGATACAATATAGACAACAAGACAGTCTTATTGAGAACTCTGAACCAATTGTCATTATTTGCCATTTACAGTATATTCGGTACACAATATGACAAACTCCACTCCACCTCCTATATACATTCTCATCAAATGTGTCAAGAAGTCTTAACAATTAAAGCAATGCACAGCAGGACTTACACAAAAGCACCTTCTGCCATTATATCAGGATTTTACACTGCTACCAGGACATTACACTGCTACCAGGACATTACACTGCTACCAGGACATTACACTGCTACCAGGACATTACACCGCTTTCAGTCATATTTAGCGGCCAAAGTTATACACTCTAGATCTTCTTCCAGCAGCAGCAGCCAAAAGTGACAGATTTTCTACTGGTGTTCCTTAGAACAGGAACATGACGGAGGTGAAGAGACAACAGTGTGAGCTGCTGGAGGCGCGCTGTCTGCCCCTGAGGAACTACCTGATGAAATACGTCATGCCCTCCATCAGCCAGGCCATGCTAGACTGCTGCACCGTGAAACCGGAAGATCCCATCGACTATTTGGTACACATTTACAAATCACATATCATCTACAAGGTGTTTCTCATGCAATGCAAAGGTAGGCGAGTAGATAGAACCGAAGCGTGCCTAGCGTGCAGATCAGCCCTCCTCTGTGTCATATGAGGACGCAGAAACAGAAATACGGAATAAATTAACAGAGAAATGTGAAGGAAAGGGACACCACAAACAGCACAAAATAACAATGTTTGATTAATCCGTTAAATTAAAATGAATGCCATACTGAACATCGTCGAGACTGGTTCCCTTCGCCGCCTCTCCTATCGGCCCCCAGGGGCAAGGAAGGATGAAGGCCCAGCTCCTTGGCTCTACTGACAGTGAATTGAACACATAGATAAACATAACATAATTGGTTGTGCAACAACTGACTTGGATCAACTAAGTATTTCTTGCTTTACCCATTTTCTACCCGTGTTGCTATTCTGCAGGCTGAGCATCTTCTGCGGAACAACACAGAAGACTCAACGTAAAGGACACAGTTCTGGGACGAATCTATCAAGTCCATTTTTTGTATTTATTTTGAATGACTCGTTCCTGCTATATTCAACGATGTTAACATAATAACTGTACCATGGACATGTACCTTGTGTCACTGCTCACAGCAGTTTGTTTCCTTGTTTGAGACCATTTAGCTTTTGTCATACTTCTCTGAAAGTTGTTTCTACTATGGATCAAAATAATCATAATAAAATTTGCATGATAAGCGAGCGCTCTACCATTTATCATTTTGGGGTTGATCCTAAGACACAACGTGCTCTCCACACCTGCCGTAAATTCAGGTTTCTGAAGCGTCCTGTTGTCAGACGCACCTGGTGCCACACAGCACTCACACTTAATATCAGTTGTAAAGAAAACAACTTCATTGAAGGGTTTCTCACAGCTCTAGCAGCGGCCGATGGAATAGAGGAAGTTGAGGCGGTTGCGGACACAGGAGAGCGAGGAAGAGACAGAAGAGAGACCGTCTCAATATACACCCTGGGACTGTGGGCGGGTGACGTGTCCTCCTTGCCATGGTGCTTGCTGGACAGTACTGGACATGGCAAAGGAGTCAGAAGTGCTACTGACGGGCTGATAGAATATAGAGAATATTTTAGAAATACAATAATCTATCATTATTAGGTAGACTGAATGAATGAAGACTAGATAATTTCAACATATCTTTATGGAATGAAAATCTCCAAATCCTCTATCCCGATATAGATCATTTAATATCTTGATAAAAAAAAGAGGATATAGCATGTTTTCTGGTAATTCAATAAATAAATAGTCTATAACCACATGGTAAAGCCATGTGGTTATAGACTTACTATAGACTTATAGACTTACTTCTGCTCCGTCAAAGATGGAAAAGCTCGACGCTGATTGGTTACGAAAAGATGGAGAATTTTGGAAACGGGCCATAGTGATTGGTGATTGGCTAATCCCCCTTGAAAGTAAGACGGACATGCGTTCAGAACTACTGAATCCTCGAAAGAATGTAGCATACTCTCCAAAATGTCTGGAAAATAAACATAAAAGACCAATTATATTGTCTTAAATGTAAATATACAGTATCTATAGCTGACTTGTATTAAATTGTACTGGTGTCAAAAGTGGATATTCATTGAAATGGAGCACAGCTGAAATTTGAAGTAATCTATCGAGCTTATTTATGTCCATATAACGTTAAATATTAAAAGATCCACGAATGCGAATGTATATGGTATCTAAATAAAATAAACTTCCCGATACACAGAAAAAACGTCAACCTCCTTCGAGCCGGATTTGAACCAGCGACCTAAGGATTCCCATGTATCCGCTACAGTCCTCCGCTCTACCAACTGAGCTATCGAAGGTGCTACAACCGCACCGAATCACTATGGGGATTTACCGGTGAAATCATGGGAATACTCAAATTGGGAATACACAATATATAAGCTAAAAGGTCGCAGTTTTATAGCATCGGGTTAACTAATTCGTGTTTTCTAATGCTTTATTATAAATCATTTACACTGTAAAGTAGCCTCGATTGCGGTATCCGTCCAAACCTATGGTTCTAACGTTAAAGCGTTGTTGCGAAATACGATTCAATTCGATGTTATTGTCATCCAGAAAGGAAATTCATTGCCACAGTCCACATACTTTGACGTAGTCAATAATCTCAATAGCCTCAATAAACGTCTTTATACTCACCTCTGAGTCGGAATGATTAATTGAATAAATAAGACGCATAACCGTAATATACACGTGGTAATGTACCACACCCAACCAGTATACCGAGCTTCATAAAAAACGATAGCGGATTTGGTTTTTGCTACATTAAACAAGCAGGTGACCTCCGGCTCGTACTGAAGTTGGATGACTTTGATTCAAAGGTAATAGAGACAGCACAGGTGGCAGTGGTGCGTTTCTCTGTATAACAGCTGTAGTCCGAAATAAATCACAGCTTACTATGTTAATTAGATTTAACACATTGTGGCGATGCTCGACACAACGCTGCATGAACTAATTCAAACAAAAACACATTTGTTTGAATACTTTATTATAAATCATTTACTCTATAAAGTAACATCAATTGCCCTGTACGTCTAAACGTCCATTTTTTACACTGCGAGCTTAGCGTGGTTACGAAATTAGTCCGGTCAGTTTTCTCAGCAAGACACCACCTCTTGTAATGTCACCAAGCCCAAAGTAGTTGAGTACTCCGTTATTATAATGTAACACATCGGACATGAGGTCAAATGATTACCCTGTGTCCAGATGCGCGCACACACACACACGATACACACACATACAGAGAAGATCAGCCTTTACTTTTGACAACAATTCACAGTCGCTGCTCTATTGACCTCATTCATGCCTGGCTTCCAGTGAGTGAAGGGGGGGACAAGACAAGATGTGGGGTAAGACTAAATGTTTCATTGTAGTTAGCAGTGTAGCTACGGAGGAAATAACACATTTAAATACAGGTTAAGACACCCTCTTTAAACTTCCCTGTGGTCACAGCACAACTCAAAGACAGTTGGACAGAGTTTGAAAATGCATGTACAGACACAAGAATATCCTAGGACCTGTCCAGTGAACAGCAATCAGCTTCTTATTTCCTTCGGGATCAATAAAGTATTTCATCTTCCGCCTCTTTGAAGTCTATGCACTGGCTTGAGGTCCTTTTACAGCACATACACACTCATACGCACGCATGCACGCACATACATACTACATACATAAAACCCATCACTGAATCCAAGATTAAGTAAAGGGGACCAAACTCTGGACTCGACCAGTTCACTCAAGACACACACACATAAATGTTCTAGATGGACGGAGACATGGTCTATTCAAATCATGACATGACCAAATTCACACAGTTCTCCACATCTATAAATACTTTTTTCTTCTTCTTCTTCTAGAAATCAATTCACAAACAAATATTAATTTCACTGTGTAAATGTATTGCCTCAAGGTTAAACGGGGTCAGAATTGAAATTTGGGAGTAGAAAATGCATGGGTGGGGGTGGGGTGGGGGGGCGATTGACTTCCGCATCGAAACATTAAGAAAAGAGCTGGTAAAAAAAACAACTATAAATAGCATGCAGGATTAGAAAAAAAAGGAGAGAGTAGAAGTTCTTCTAAGAGTGAAAGTCTGATTTGTCTCGACCCCCACCCCCACCCCCACCCCGGGGAAAGTCCTCCATGTTCAACCAGATCAAGAGCGGGTAACGCGGCCCGATGAAATGCAGCCGCCGTCTTCATATGTATTTGAAGGTGTGTGTGTGTGTGTGTGTGTGTGTGTGTGTGTGTGTGTGTGTGTGTGTGTGTGTGTGTGTGTTCATCGTGTTTGCGCGTGAACAGCAGGGAGCACGCATCATGCAGGCGTCAGCAGCTCCTGTGCCCAGGTCTTGATGGCGGAGGTGGTGTGCTGGAGGAGGAGCCAGGTGGAGTTGGTGAAGGACACGGCGTGGCCTTGTAGACACGACACGGACACCTCTCCGCTGAGGACACGGACACACACACACACACACAAAATAAACAAGAAGAACACAGAACTCTGCGTGTGTGTGTGTGTGTGTGTGTCTGTGTATAATATATTAAAAAAAAAACATAAAGGACTACTGACTTGCAGGAGTCCTGTAGGCTGCTCCAGGCCCGCTGCAGTAGCTGCGATGTGTACGCCAGAGCAGGCATGATGTAG
>OOFB01030470.1:19914-40388 GCA_900323305.1 Trachyrincus murrayi
TGCTTACTGTATCCATCACAGTGATTGATACATAAGGTTTAAGGTTACAATGTATTATAGCATTGTAACTTTGTTGTAACCTTACTATGTATCCATCACAGTGATTGATACATAAGGTTTAAGGTTACAATGTATTATAACATTGTAACTTTGTTGTAACCTTACTATGTATCCATCACAGTGATTGATACATAAGGTTTAAGGTTACAATGTATTATAACATTGTAACTTTGTTGTAACCTTGCTATCTATCCATCACAGTAATTTATATATAAGGTTTAAGGTTACAATGTTACAATACATATAACATTCTGATTAGCACACCAAATAGTACTCCCCACCCCAAATATTAACAAAAAAACTAAAAAAAGACATATCTCTGACCACGAGACCGGCCCGGTCTCCATTTCCTCATGGAGGAAATTCCTACCAGACCTCAGCCGGTCTCGGGTTCGGGCAGAGAATCAAACCCCTAAATGTGAGGATAATCATACATATGAAATACAAAGGAAAGTGTGTTGTGTTGGCAGACTGCACAACGTGCATGCAATTACACAATCCCATGTGAACATGGCCCTGTGGAGCCGCTTGAGACGCTGACTGTGATTATGGGATATAGACATGAACTTGACAATGTGATTTGGTGCGAGGAGGATATAAAAATAGGTTGTAGACGGAGACAGAAGACAAAGGGCAGCTCAAGGGCAGACAACCAGACAGATTAAAGTCCTGACACACACACAACACACACACACACATAACAAACACACACCTCCGGCAGGTTTTGGGTGGCTATTCTTGGCTTGTCCTGTAGGATTGCCTGGATGCAGACTCTGTACCCATGCAAAGGCTTGTCTAGAAGAAGATGAAGAAAATAGCATGGGAGAAACAACGTGAGATTGACCACTTGAGCACTAGACACTTGGCATGAGGCGGCAGGTGAGCGTCACTCTCTATACCTGTCTGTCTGTCTAGCTCCCTGAGCATGGTGGAAACACAGTGGTCAAAGAAGTCTGGCAGAGTGTCACTGCACCGCCCAATGAGGCCCTTCATCATGCCCCTCAGCTCCTTTCCAGCGAGGCAGTATGGGTAGTCTGCACGCACAAAGACAGGAGAAGCGTTTGTGGAAGCAAGTGAATCACTTGAAAAGGAGCATAGCAAAGTAAATGAACAAAAGTTACAAACTTTTTTCTTCCCCCAATATTTTTGAACACAAGAAAAATAGTGAAATAGAGAAATGGTGACATGTACATTATTTCTACATGGGCTGATGGATGGACAGCACAAGAATGTAGTGTGATGGTATCATACATCACTCTATAGGGCAAGGTTGTTGCTATTAAACCTTAAACTGACCAATCTTCAACTCTGCTCTAAAGAAGATGCCCCCCAAGATGACTGACCATGGGCATAGTTGCTGAGTGTGGGCTCGCTCTCTGGCACGGTCAGCTTGTCGTTGAGGTATCCGGCCAGGTCCTTGACCCATACTGACGGGCTTTCTGGGAAGAGAGTCTGGCTCTTGCCCAGCTGCTTTTTCAGCTCCGACACATCAAACTAATGGAGAGGAGATGGACAGAAAGAGAGCCCCAGAGCAAATAAGAGGGTGTGATGAGTGAACAAACGTCAACAATGAGCACTGAAACAAGATGGCCATTATGCAAAGGCAGAACTGTGATTAGGCATGTGATTCTCCATTTAGCACAGTGCAAGGCCTTCTGGCTATGTATACATAAATAAATAATAAATAACATCTGTTTGGATCAATGATTCTGCAAAGATTTTTAATTAGTAAGGATCGACACTAGAAAGTATTAAAATCCAATTCTAAACAAACGCTAGCTAGTAGCAAGTTGTTACAAATGTTGCATAGCCATCTTTAAAGCATTTATATAACCGTTTCTTATTAAAAACAAGCATTGCAGTGTTAATCAAAGCAGTTATTGCAGAAACTGAACAGTTACTTGACAAATTCAGATCCCTAGCGATCCCTCTGAGAACGCATTACTCACCGCTTTGAAGGCCTCCTCCAGGTTCTTGTGAGCGGAGGCGGTGGGCCGTGGGCTGTTCACCGGACTGGCCTTCTTGCTGGGCTTGCTCGTGGCAGGCTTCTTGTTCTGGGACTCAGCGGTCGGTGGAGGCACCTGCTCCTTGTTCTGTTTCTTGATGATTTTCTCTAAGTTCTCGTATACGGTCTCGGACATCTTCAGGGGTGCTGAAAGGTAAAGGCAACAATAAGCAGCAGTTGATTAGGGACTCTAGTGACCTGTGCACTCGCGCACTGAAAAAATCTAATCATGAGTCTTTCAGACCGTAGCTCCCCCCCTCTCCCCCTAAGCGCTCTTTATACAATTTACACAGGAACACAGTTAAGCAACAGAGTGCTTAAATGCCAGGCGTGGAAAAGCCCTGCAGGGATTTGAGTCACTTAAGCAGAATGCTACTCTTTACATGTAAACAGTGTTCAGAGTACGGACACTGACGTGTAGGCGCTGACAGGTGCAACCAGTTGCTTATCTATACAGTGGAGTACGTGTGTAGACACGATAATAGTGGTGCCTCACAGAGCAGGAGATAACATTACAGTGAAATGAGGCAAACGCCACATCACACATTAAGTCTATTTTTTTTTTTTACTGTCCTTTGCTGCTGAAACTGCTCGACAGTCTATATAGAAACAGTAGCAATACACAGCTGACCGATACCATACTTGAAATTTCCATATAGTCCTACTTCAATGCAGTGACCCTTAGTTCGACTGTTTGAAATGGTGTTTTGAATTCATAAGCATATCGTGATATTTATAAATATTGTGTAAAATTCCCCATAAGTATCGTGAGAATACTTTTTTTTTTATATCACCCAGCCCCATTGAAAACCAAATCTTAACTCTGTGCTGAAGATGGATATCTTACTAGTAGGTAATCCACAGTAAACCACACGACAGAGAAGAAATGAGGTTGAAAACTACGGCAGAATGCTATTTTAAAATGGACTCTTCACTCTGCATGATTATTGGTTTGTAAACTGCAGTCAGCATGTTTTGTTTCATTTCATACAGCTGATCTTCTTCGATGTAAATGTTATTACCTTATCATAAAACTATCAGCCGGGCTGACAGACCATGCAAGGGTGAGTTGTAAAGGAATATACACTACAAACCAGCGAGAAGCTGATAATTTATTTGATAATGCCAATTTCTTGATAAGGCCTACTAGGAGAGGGTAGGGTAGACTGATTCAGATGTGTGTTCCTTAATTATTGAAGGTGTTAACACACACACTAAGGTTTTTAGCATAAAATAAATATATGCTTTAATGGATGGAACTTAAAATCCATGAAATATTTGCTCACATGCATTTTCCTATTCTGCAGCATCATGCACTCTGGCACTAAGACCGACTGTCACTATTCTAAAATTCAGATGGACTTCGTCCTGGCTTAATCACTGATAACACAAGTGAACAAACAACAAGCAGTCAAGAGCGTGCTGATCCATCATGAAAAGTGACGACATTATCTTTATACGTGGTGTAGTTCAGGTTTACATACCTTGCAATGCAGATTGCAGAATCCATTAGATATGCATGTATTTTAATCATCTCTACAATACCATCCCTTTTATTACTTTGTTTTCGTGTCGAGGCCATTAGAGAACAATATAGGACAAACGAATCGGTGCTTCTGTCATTTCTAACTAGTTTCTATTAAAACACGACTTTAGTACAAGGAAGACATCACAGTTGGCGCATAGTCATACATGTAGCATCTGGTGAAGATGAACGGCTAACTAACACACATGTTCTGGGCATCAAAACGCAGACTCAGCATGGGTGACAGCTGTCATATAGCGGATCAACAGCCAACAGAGTTGAAAAGGGACCACTGAAAGTAACTGATATCAAAAACATATACATATATAAATGGTTATAACCAAACCATATGAGAGAAAGGGAGATACAATGTCGTTACAATTAAGTTAGCATGCTTCCGAAACACAGCCACTTACTCGCCGTGATGACGTCACATCTGACCCTGCTCGGGTAGACAGGCGGTAGGTTGCGTTACAATAGCTAACAATAACAATAGACTAACAGTACGCGTTAAAAATGACGCTACGTTTGTGTAAACCGCATATTAGCAATGTCACAGGATTCCGATCATTCATTTGTTAATGAAAAGCTGAAAGATGTAAGATGAAACAGAGACGCACGTCGGGACGACCAGCGACGCTCAAGAGCACTAGGCTAGCGCGCTAAGCTAGGCTAGTGAAGCTTGTCGGTTTGGCTTTGCAGAGCATACTATGGAGGCACTACGCGCTAAACAACGCCAGTTAGATTATTTGAGTTAAACAAGCTATGCACGTAACTCGGTATCCCAATATTACATTTTTTTGCTCGAAAAACGTGGTAAGTAGGTCACGGAGCGGCCGTCCGGTGGGCCGTGTTCACTCACGTCGAGAGAAGAGGTTAGATTCAGTCAGGGCTTTCCTCGCCCCGCCGCCGGATTTCTTATCACCCGGTTTTCCTCCCGAATTGCTGTTTTTCTTTCCTTTCTTCACGACTTCCCACTTGCCAACTGAACCATTATTCGAAGCCATGTTGTTTCTGGGTCAACGGGTATATGTTCGTGAGGGGTTCCGCGGCTTCCTGTCTCGTCCTACCCAGTGAGAAGTAATGGGCGGACGGGGCTGCGCTCGGTGGACGATTTAAATCGCTCGCGTGCCACGTCTCCTTGTCGGCATGACGTCAAACTGTTACTTCACCATATTAACAAGGTTCCGAATGTTGCAATCTATGGTTACAATACTCTTACATCCGTTTGTGTTACAATAGTGTCTAACAAGTCTCCACAATACAATGTATTTACCTAAATTAGGCCAAATGTGGTCTGTGAAATGAAGTGTGGTGTAAAACATGTGATCTGACTCTTGACTGTTGAATTGAGTCAAGTGGTCCAGATTCAATTAGGCCTACTAGAGCTTGTTATATTGGCTATAATAACAATAATAATAATAATAGATGGCCTGTTTACATACACATGGAACAAATAATACAAACAAATATGGTCAATAGTGTATGTCATGGCAACATCCAGAATTAAAACATGGCATTTATAGTTACATTGGCAGAAACTGCATATCTATAAATGGTAAGATTTAAGGTGTGCATTGTTGCAATGGAAAAAGAGAGACCACAGCATTTGTTCCTATTGGGCTTGGGAACCTCAGACCTTTTATTTTATTTCTGCATTAAATACAAATGATGCAAGTTGATCACATGGCTACCATGGTAACGAACAGCAAAAAGAGTGAGGGAGGGAAGGATGTTGTTCTGTTCTCTCAACTGGCCCAAATCATGTCAATCACTCATAACATTGTCAGTCTGGTTGTCAATCACAACAAACCACACCCACTAAGTTCTAGGCAGCCAATGTGGGGTTTAACGCGGTTTAACGCAGTTCAACGTATCAAAACCCAAACCCAAAACCCGATCCGGCAACCAAAAAGAGATACCAGGTACAATTGTTGAACTTAAATAGCATTGTCAAACATTAGTACTACATTAGAAGCAACAATTATTTAACGCCATATTTTCTGAAAAACATTTGTTAATTAATTATTGGTACAAAGCTTGACATTAATATCTGGTCGCCTCTAAAAAAATATGTTTCACATAGATGTCTCAGACATAACCTTTAAGCCATTCAATGCAAATAAAAAAAAATGTAGATTCAAAATAAATCAAAAAGATATAAAATAGCATTTTTTGTGTTTTCCCGTGGCAGCAGCCAGTCACTGAACGTTGGCATCATAGACAGCCTCCATCTACTTTGCTACAGTTTGTGCCAACATTTACATAGATCCTTTTTCTTTCTTTCCGAAAATGAAACTGTTAAGAGCAGTTTACAAAAACATTGTGAATAAATAAAAACATAAATATGTGTTTTTTTTCCTTCTTCATATAAATATAAATAAAAAGCAATTTCTTATTCTCCAGTATGGCCTCAATAAATAATAATAATTTAGTGAAAGATAATCATGGTGCGTACACCACTGGGGTGTTTACTCTTTACATTTGCCAGTATTTCTTTGCGATATGAACGCGTGTTAGTGTGTGAAAGTGATATTTAAGAGTTATGGTTATAGAAGAGGGACCACCAGTGCTGGGCAACCTTCCAGAAGAACGTCCCCGTGATGGATAACATTGTGCGGTGATACAAGTAGTCCTATAACCACCTGGTGACCAAAAATATATAGAATCAGCCCTAACGTGTGAATTACAATACCTGGTGGAGGCAAGTGACACATTGATGAATAGAAAGCACTGCTGGCACCGTGTGTTACCAATGCCAGGACCCTGTAATCTCACCGTCGTCGACCTAAATAAAGAGATGAAGACAAAAAACACACACACAGGCACAGGCTAGCATGCACCGGAGTGTAGCACCGCCTCTGGAGTGCTCGCAGTCCCGCTCTCATAATGGACGTAGAGCATGTGAGGTTCGCTGGAAAACCGGGCCGTCCAAGTCACCAAGTCCCCTTTCATTCCAGAGGCAGGTCTAGGTTAAGTGTTTTTAGCGAGGGGAGTCAGAATGTAGTGTATATGGACAGCCGTAGGGAGTATCAAAGAGCGACCATAGACTGAAGGAGGTGGGAGATGAGGCATTAAAGTAAAAACAAGACAGGGTTGGGAGGGGTTACGACAGTCATGAGCGTGGGGGGGGACGGGGGTCTGACTCGGGATGCAAACGGGCCGCTGACATGGGGTCGTTCAGAAGTCCTCGTGGTCTCCTTGTGCATCCTCGTCTTTTTCGTCACCCTCCGGTGGTGCAAAGCCATCCTGCAAAAAAGCATGGCCGACAAGTGTAAGGAAAGACAAGCTAGGATCAAACAGAGCCTGTGGCCAACTTATCCCATATCAAAAAGAGAGATATGAGAGATATGTTTTAGAGATTTTTAATTGAGCATGAAAATAATAATTCATAATACAAATTAAGTTGTTTGTCCTGAAGGTAAATTCTTCCGTCCGACACATTTGATGTTTTGTTAGTTGTTTTTTTTACCTCTGTGGCGTAGAGTACATCCATAACTTTGCTGAGGGTGGGGCTGTTGTCGCTATCGTGCTCCTGGCAGATGAGCTCGATGTCTCGCAGCTTGCCAAAGTAGAAGTCCCTCTCCTTCTCCAGGCCGTCTACGGTCACCTTCAGGTCCAGCAGCTACCATGGCCGACAGGGAACAAGATGGCAGATGGACACCAGGAGTCAAGGCCCACGGAAGAACAAGAGAAAATATATATATATTTTGAGGCCATCTAGGGCTGGGCGATATGGAAAGATATATTATCACAATAATTCTGGGGAATTGTACACGATATTGATAAATATCCCGATATGCTTATGAATTCAAAATACCATTCTAAACTGTCTAACAGAGGGTCATTACATTGAAGTATATGGAAATCCTTTCTCACTGGTTTTCAAACCTCATATTTGACAATTTTAAGGGCATATCTTCTCATAATTCATTTAGACTAGAAAAATGGGTATCACAATAAGTTGATATCTTCATTTCATGACGATACAATACCATTCAAAGACGATAAACGATAATATTGAATTATTGCCCAGCCCTACATACATCATATTTATGGAACACTGCTGCCAGCTGTTCGGATGATGCATTGGGTCGTCTGAGGTTCCAGTTTATTTTGCGTGAGAACAACATGGCGGCAGCACAGTACCTGGTGGTTGAGCTCCACCAGCTCTGCATCCCCTCCGTTGCGGGCCGGGGGGGCGCTCCTGCGAGGAGGGGGCGCCGTGTTGATCTGCCTCTGGGGGGTCGGGACCGTCTTGGGCACTGGGGGAGACGTTCTCATTGGGCCTGGCACACACACACACACACACACACACACACACACACACACACACACACACACACACACACACACACACACACACACACACACACACACACACACACACACACACACACACACACAGTTATGTTATGTTCTTCTGTGATCTGAATACCTCTGTAATTCTTTGTGCTAATGCGTTTATGCTGGTGTAGAGAAGCCAGAATTCTCTTTTAATCTCTCTAATTTCTTTAAAGTGTGAATGAACCCCCTGTTTCAGCTCGATATTCGAACACATGTACTAGGAAGGAGGGGGGAGGTGTTATCCCCATGGTTACGACCCACGTCAACTTTGTGATACTTCTTTTTAAGCTAGTAGGCATTGTTGAGTATGAGTGTTATAATGAGCGATGTTGTATATGAAATGCGCCACGCACTGTGGCTTAACCCTTTCTCAACATCAAGCGCTCCCCAGACGGCGCTCCACACATACGGTGGCGTTAGCCTAGCGTCTCGGCGTCAGTGTACCTTCGTTCACAAACAAGTTGGCGGCGACTGGCAAGAAGAATTCTGAATTGCGCTATTATTTTAGTAACAGTAACAAAATGGCCAAGATTACTACGTTGAAGATCATAGGAGACATATTAACAAAAAAAAAATAACAACACGATTTTGGGTTCACTGCCACTTTAAATCAGTTCTTCTGACTTTCAATAACCTTTTATTGCACTCAAAACCAAGCCAAAGCCAAACAATCAGGAGATTCCCAAAATGCTCCAGTACAACAAAGAAAACGAAAAGAAACAGATCAACCTAACCCAAACACAACGCATTAGCCCCTTCTCACACACACATACAATTGCAGTTTCTGGTAGCAGTTTCTGTTGTTCACAAAAGACACGTCTTTCTGCTTTTTTAGCGGAATGCTACCATTCACACAGCACTGGCAATGCCGTTTAAGTCCACTGTTGTAATTTCCCGGAAACATGTTACTGTTGCGCTGGAATCACTGTCCAATTTGCTATTTTTGCCAATCCTTCGATTAAAATTAAGCTATGTCACTAGCCGATGCGCTGAGCTGCCCGATCCGCGTATGAAAAGCTTTACGTTGTACGGTTGTTTATATTTCCTGTTTATATATACTGCAAAGTCGGTGCAGAATAAACTCGTCACCTCCTTGAGAACTTTGTGATTGGTTCACACAGTTCGACAACAGAATGTCATACGTCCGCACGTCCTACGTTATGTGTGCTTGTGCCGTTAATGTTACGGCATTGTTTACACATAAGGTCGCGCAGGAACCTTACCGGTAATGGTACAACGACTGCTGCAGGGAAATTGCCAGATTTATGTTTAGCATCTATAGTGTTTTGCATGCAAAACAGGAAGCGGTGTGAGAAACTGAGCAAGACAGTGAGACTAAACACACACACAATTAACACACACACACAGGGTGAAAAGCTACCTGGCCGAGTGGTTCGTTTGGGTTTGTGGGAAAAGATGTCGCCTGGGGTTAGGAGAAGGGTGGTGGGGTTAGGAGCACGGGTGGCAGTGGTTGCACGGTGAAATGAGAGAAGCAACGAAATGGGTTTTTTCTCTGTCACAATGGGAGTTGATCAAACACACGTCCGGAGCGCACAAGGCGCGGTACCGACCTGGATTGGGCGGGGGCGTGGCATCGTGGCTCTGCCGTGTCTGCAGCGGGTCGTACTCCTTGCCGTCGTAGTTGGCGTCGAAGAACTTCTTGAACCACTGGACGAACTCAAAGTTGTCCTGGAACTTGCCCTTCACAAGCCTCTCCACCGGGATGATCTGGTGGAGAAGAGCATGGCTCAACACTTATTTACACATTTTTTTGGTCTGATCAAGGATTGCAGTCTAACATTTCCCCTTAATGTATGTATGTCTGTATGAGTTGGGGCATACAAATATTGTGAAATATTTGTATGTACAATTCCAACAGACAACATGAAATAGCGATAATTTGACTTTGCTTTTATCATCTGATTGTGTTGGTGGTCTCTGATGCATCATGCAGATAACCTATGTGACCCTGGAATCAGACCAATCGTCAATACCAGTATTGGTATCTGTGTCTCTCTATGGGGTACAATTGCTGAACATTTTTGCCGCACTCGGAATCAAAGAATGGCAGTGATAGTGCGGCAGGACAGCGATCGCCTCTTGGGTTAGAGCTTATGATCCAATGGTTTGGTTAACCATTAACCTCTTAGCACTGGTTTCATTCAAATCGTTCACGAAAATCAGAGGCATGTAAAGCTTATTCATTAATAAGTATACATACACATAATGAATCAGGGTTTTTAACTGACTGGTCATTTAAATGCAATACATTTAAACACCCTTTAATTAATTATTTCTAACTTATCCTATAGTTGACTTACTTCTCCTATCCTACTTTAGTTTTTTTTGTTCATTTATACTTTTACTTCACTACTATATTTTCAAAGGGACAAAAAAGGCGATCATAAAAACAGCTTCAACGCTACGATTTGGGTGTGTGCGAACAAACTCACCTTATCCACATTCATTCTCTTGAACGCAGCCTGCAAGACCTTAAAATTGTGAATGGACTCATGTTCCAGGCGAGCGTTGAACTTGATTTTTTTTAACAATAGGCACCCAGGAAACAGAATATCCATAAACTGGCAATACGCAGCACCTGCAGAAAAATTCAAAAAACGAAGACAACCAATAAAATAGGCCTACATCTGGATTGAAATCACATCATTGTGGGATTGTATTTAATGGGTACATTGTTTACCTGAACACAGCTGCTCTATTTTGGTATAGGTGAGTTGTAGAGAGTCGTTGACCCAGGCCAACATGTCATGACGACTCAGGTTCTCTATGGTCATAGAGGTTGAGTAGACATTCACCGCCATCCTCCTGCATGCACACAAATAGATACAACATAATAATAATCATCAGAATAATAATCAGAATAATAATAGCAATCAGAATATCTATGGTCTAGGTTACTAAATTAACAACAATCTATAGTAGGTAGCCCAAATTCGGTATGTGTCGAATGTCATCACATAACATAAACGCCAGTACCTCCTCACAATTTGAAAACTAAACTCTCAATTTCCTGAATTCCAAATGCACTCTTGTATAGGTGTATATGCATACTTGTATCACCTGTGTTAAGTTATCGTAGGGGAAATCTGTCAAGAGCTGGTCCTTTCCTGATCCACCTGATGCAGAGACCTAAAGACACAAACCAAGAGATTGTAGATGATCAACTCTCTGTGGCCTATTCTACAGTTTTCATAGTCAACCATTCATTCTGGACCCCAACACACCCAATTAGCTGTACATGCAATTTAATGATTGAGCATCTTGCTAAAAAGCACTTCAGAATGAAGGGGGGGGGGGGGCAGCTCATTACTCTATCTAGGTTAATCCTCTCCCTTAGGTTCAGCGTGTTGGAACTCTAATCGTACTCTAGACAGTCTGAGAAGTCAAGGAGTTCAACCACACACTTCATGTCTTTGGTTATACACACCACACCAGCACAGGCTTTAAATGTACCTAACTGAATGCCTGTGATAGGGTAACATGGAACAATACCATGAAGCTTCCTGTATTCTGTAAAGGCTGTATGCTGACACCAGCAGGTAAATGATGGTCCAAAGTCTGTCAGTCTTGGGACTTGCTTGCTTGCTATATATAGCCTCTTGATAAATTACCTGTTCTTAACTTTGATATAGGCCTAGTCTAAAAACATGTATAAATGATCAAATGATATTTATTTATTGATTGTCTGGTACACAGAAGCAACACAAAGAAGCATGGCTTATGTACCTACTTACTGACTATGTGTAGCACAATACAATAGATAGACAACGTCTCTGCGTTTGAGTGATGTAATGAGGTTGCAATAACTTGGATCCCATCGCCACACAGTTCAGTCTTTTACAAGCTCTTTCACCAGGACAAAGTAAGCTCGTTAAGCCCCCTCGAGTTCGTACTGTGCTCCACAGTGTGTAAATATGTTCTTTGGGAAAGTGGAAAATAAGAGAATACGTGAAATCAATTTCAGTGACAGACGTGGAAAAAAAAATCGATTTCGCAATAGACAAAACTGCATTATTCCGCAACATTATCCTGCGTGTTGTTAGCCGTACGGCCCACCCGGGTCGGGGGTCTGACCCGGGTCGGCCGAGGGGGTCTGACCCGGGTCGGCCAGGGGGGTCTGACAGCTTCAGAGACACATGCCTTCAGTGCTAGTAGCGGTATGACTGTTAGCTGCTACCCACCTAACAGCAGCTAACGCCACAGTTAGCTGGGAACCAGTCTATGGTGGGAACGAGGGAATAGCACTGCCAGGACGTGGTCTTAGAATGGTGTCCCTACCCTGCTCTCCGCATTAACCATGTTATTATTATTATTATTATTATTATTATTATTAAAACCATGCTTTCTAGTCTAACGTTACCCCCCTCTGGAGGCCTTCCCGAAAACACACACACACACTCCCACCAAAATAACAACTGCGTTGTCGTCCATTGTGATGGGATATACGTCTTAATATGAATTAGGAAAAAATAGGAGATTATACGGCTCGCCTTCTACAGCAGAGAGAGACATTTATAACAGTTTTGAAAGGCAGTATTACTCACTGCGGTGCGACGCCGTCCCGTTGTTCGCGGTGATAAGCGACACCGTTGCTGGGGAGCTTTTCAGTTTGTCTCAGCAAATTGCGCGAGACTGTGCTCCAGCTCTGACCACGGACGTTGCGCATGCGCAATGCGGCTGCACGATTTTGGTCTGAAAATGACCTGGGTCTGACCCCCAGGAACAAAGAGACTTTGATATTGAAATAATTCTGGCCCCAGAAAGGCCAGAATTTTTTTCTGCTAACATTTTTATTCTTGTTATTTATTGTTTCATATAATTTTGTTTGCGAACATCACATACTGTTTTGTTTAGGTTAGTCGGTTGTTTTCCTATTTTCTCCACACACACACACGCACGCACGCACGTGCACTATCTCATTATGTTTATTGTTTAAATAATAATAATACTTATTATTATCTTATGATTATTATTACTATTACTATTATTATTAATTAATAAAGAATAAAAGTTGTACACACGCACGTGCGCGCGCACACACACACACACACACGCACACACACACACACACACACACAGCTATAGCTGTTTTTTGTAGTCTATCTCATTATGTTTATTGTTTAAATAATAATACTTATTATTATCTTATGATTATTATTACTATTACTATTATTATTATTATTATTATTATTATTAATGAATAAAGAATAAAAGTTGTACAAGATAAAACATTTTCCAAATGCTGTTCCAAAGGCAGCAAAGTGTGCAATTTTGAAATGACATACAAATGACACAGACCAACTTTTTTTTCCCTTTTACTCTTCTTCTTGTTGTAAGAAAGGAGCAGCCACATACAGATTAAACTCACAGTCCAACACAACAAGAACCCACAAACACACACAGTCACCAACCACCAGTCACAGTGCCTTCCACAAAACACCTTTACCATCCAACGATTAAAAAAACAACAACCAAACAACAGAATGTCATCGTAAGTAATCATTCAAATAAAATAAAAATACAGCACCAGTGATGGAGTTCTGACGGAGATCTGATCTCACGTTTTCGGTTGGGTGGTGCAACGTCATGCATGGACTTATGGCACAGGTGATTCACATTGGCACAGGTATTCTTTCGGCGAATAACAATAATAACGGTAATAAAAACAAATTCTCAATATATGGTGCACAGATAAGGAAACAGGATCATGTATACATATAGTACTGGTTAGGCAGGAATTAGTGACATCATCATCAGTGGTGACCAATAGCAATGGTCCTTGGTGCTTGACTCATCTGTGCCCGTGCAGCTCAGTCCTACTGTCTCGTGGACACTCCCCTCTTAATCTGAAGGTGCAAAATAATGCATGGCTTGGTGGTTTTTAACTTTTTATCAATGTCATTCACAACTGGTCGTTTTACATTTATCGTATATATATATATATATATATATATACATACTGTATACCGACAGATATTCCGGAACATTGCACAATGTAATTTGAAGTCTGTTGCCCCGTTTTTACTCTAC
Organism: Trachyrincus murrayi; assembly: GCA_900323305.1. Taxonomy (NCBI): domain Eukaryota; kingdom Metazoa; phylum Chordata; class Actinopteri; order Gadiformes; family Macrouridae; genus Trachyrincus; species Trachyrincus murrayi. Next base: position 33,903 of record OOFB01030470.1, read on the forward strand.
ATTTGTTTTACCTAAGCCTCGGTTATCCAGTGGCGATATAGTTCAGTAACTCATCAATCAAATTCAAAAGACTGCAATTCAGTGACTGGTCATCTATTTTTAACCCAAAGTCTGTCATCATCTCTGCCCACGAGGTAATCTCAAGACATGCACTGTAATGGAATGACAAACATATTCATACATTAAAATTGATTGTTTGAGGAATGTAATGAAATGGGGAATCTTTGTCTAAGAAACTGTAAAACAATGGACCCCCCCCCATGCCTCCCCACATGCCTCCCATGACTTTCACTGTTTAACCTTTCCACTTCCACGTCGGGTTTATGCGATGCAGACAAAGAAAATCACATCTATAGGATTTCACTTGACAACAATGCAGACATTTTGATGAACTTTGACCCCAACACGGGGAATCAAAAACCACTGAATAATGTCAAGCACCGATTCAATAAAAATGTGTCAAAAGACATTATTTGTACATTAAAGATATTAGTACAATTCAGGATGAGGCTGGGATAGGCTGTGTTCTGGGGGTTTATTTTGTGTGTGTCAGCAGGCGTGGACAAAGGCAGTGGAAGTCTGAAGTGGGATGCGGTAAAAGTCGGGCCTCCAATTTGGGAGCACATTGTGGTAAACGAGAGGAGTGTTGGACACTGTTGGATTTCATCACCACACAGCACAGTTAATCCGTAGTGAAATGTTAACACTGTGTGTGTGTGTGTGTGTGGGGGGGGGGGGGGGGGGGGGGGGGGGCACCCATGATGCACCGGGGCACCCGCCAAGTGTGGGTGGATGGGGAATGAGACACAAAGCACATTATTCTAAAGCTATGATAAAGTGTACCATAAGTATACGTCGTGTGTGTATGTGTGTGTGTCAGGGGGGAGTACAGATACTTCACTCATCTCAGCTAGTAGTATTGTTTAAATAATTCAAACATCTAGTCAAGTCAAACCATCAAAAACTGTACTGGTTTTTCTGGTCTTTCACAGTTCTAAGCTTCATAAGTAACTTTTTTAAATTTTTTTATGAAGGAATACTAGTGAGGTGACAGATGAACTGAGTTTGTCTAACTTAGTATGAATTAGCTTCGAATTTGAACTTTTCCACTTATAATTTCATTAGAATTAATCATTCATTCTGATCGGACAAAATTTCAATTTCAGAGTTACTTTGGCAAATCACCGATTCCCAATTAGATTCTTGATCAATCACACTGTCCAAAAGTCATAGACTTAGAATTGTTCTACCTAATCGAGACCTGTGTTTGAAAATCAGTGCAGTTTTTCTTGGTTCTTTCCAGAATGTACAAACACCAAGGGTTGGACTGTTGATATCCCAGTATCCATGGTTACCAGATACCACTGGAGCGACCACCGGGAGGTGCCAGGATACGGGCGGAGGACCTCTTAGGAATATGGTCGTCCACCTGGGAGCCTGAGAGAAAAAAAACGCACAATATCGTAAAACTAGCTAGCTAGCAGCACTACCTAGCTGCTTTGTTGCTGAATACTAGGACTATATTGGTGTACTTTAGTGCAGATCCCTAAGGTCTCCAACTCAACCCTAACAGAATATTATACATTATATCTACAATCAATACAATCATGATTTAACTTGCATAAAGATGTAAGGCATTTCACTCTCACTTACATACGGAGAACAGCAGAGATAAGCATGAAGGATAATACAATTATACTTTTAATTCATTAATACTGCGCCACTAGTTTATTTTTCCACATACCTAATTGTAATGATTTGACCTGTGCCCCGAATGCTACAGCCGCCTGTTTTACCCCATGAACAGAACCCTGTGTCACTATCTCCTACCCCACAGCGACCCACCTGAGAGGCTGAAGGAGGACTCGTGGAGGTCCCGCCCGGCCTGGTGCCCACGGGGGCCGGCCTTGGTGGGGGTCTCTCCGTCTATGGGGCCCAGGCCGAGCTCCTTCTTAATGGAGGAAGCCACCTTGGCCACGTCACCCGAGTACGGGTCCCTTTCCACTCCTTTCAACGCCTGGCTCTGGCAAACACACGCACACACACACACACACGCACACACACACACACACACACACACACAGAAAGATTAGAGGACTTTTCTAATAGTCTTGGATTGAGCGTCTTATTTTGAGTACTTAGAAAAGCACAATACGATGCAGCACAGACACAGACTGAGAGACATGGAAGACGGGTTGAAGACGACACCTTCTCTCTCTGCACCATCTTCTTGTAGAGGAAGTCAGGGAAGGTGCGCATCGGGTAGAACTTTCCGGAGCCCTCGGCGCACATGAACACGCCATTCTCGCACACCAGGCGGCCACGGCTAATGGTCACCAGGGGGACGCCGTGGCAACGCATGCCCTCGTAGAGGTTGAAGTCTCCGCCCTGCGCCTGCGTGCTCACTGAGATGGTCCTGCACACGGGAAGGGACACTTTGAGATATTGACAGTGTGTGTGTGTGTGTGTGACGTGTGACGTGTGATGTGTGTGTGAGCGTGTGCTTATTCAATGAAATATGTCACATACACAATTACTGTATGTTCGACAATTTGTAGCGAAACGCTTGGATTGCCTTCTCCTTTTGATTGTACAATTGAATAGCAAATAAAATAAAATAACAAATTAATATATTAAAAAAATGTAATAAATATAATTATTATTAATAGAATCCAAATAAATAAATGTTCATATATTTGTGTATGTGAATATGGAAGGAAACACGCTCATGTGTGTGTGTGTGTGTGTGTGTGTGTGTGTCAGGTCCGCTCTATATCCCCGTGCAGAGTTGATCCTATATCCTATAATGTCTGTATGTCATGTAACATATCGTAAACACTGCTCTGCTTCACCACATTGCAGGTGTATGTTTGCAACCACGTGAATGAGTCACATTGCCCCGTAAGCCAATGACAAGACTCGAGAGCTGGGCGTCAACAAGATAGGTCGTAGTAGGCGGTAGTACCTGGTCGCATCGGGGTCCCACACGACCACGTCGGCGTCGGCCCCGACGACGATGCGGCCCTTGCGAGGGTAGATGTTGTAGATCTTGGCGGCGTTGGAGCTGGTCAGGGCCACAAAGCGATTCTCGTCCATCTTACCGGCGACCTGGGGAGGAGGTACAGCAACGTCTCATTTCTCCGCTTAAATGGGTTCCTGGTGAACTCTGGTTGCAGATTTGCCAGTGGGTGTCTTGGTATAGGTGTGTATGTGTGTTTGTGTGTGTGTGTGTGTGTGTGTGCGTGTGTGTATATCAAATCATTATAAATGTGTGCAATCTTAAGTGTGCGTGCACATAAAATATCTTCATGTGTGTGACTATGTATGTGTGTGTGTGTGTGTGTGTAACACCCACCACGCCTCTCTCCCAGAGGACGCTCATGCGGTCCTGCACGCCGGCCAGGCCGTGGGGGATCTTGGTGAAGTCCTCCTTGCCCAGGGCCCTCTGCTTGGTGCAGAAGGGCCGATGCTCTGATGCCAGCACGCTCAGCGTGTCGCTGCACACACACACACACACACACACACACACACATATATTGGCATTGCGTTTGGTGGGTGCCCTCTCTAGTTGCTTTCTCAAGCCCCTGCCCGCACGTAAGCCGTCCCATAATCCTTTGCCCCATGTGATATCGCATTCAATACAAAGTGAATGGGAGGTGTTGCCAATCGTGAGGCATCACGTTTGGTGGGGCCGCCCCGGAACGCGGTGCTAACGCGTAGTGCTAACGCGTTCTGCTAACGCGTTGTGCTAATGCGTTGTGCTAACGCGGTGCTACACTACGCTTCTCCACCAGTAGAAAGCTGCACCTACTTGCCCAGCAGGCCCATGAGATAGTTGGGTGTGTTGGGGTCCAGGCGAAGGGGGGGCACCACCACGTGGGCGGCAGCATGGGCCCAGTCCTGGTGGTAGTACTGCATCCCGCTGAGCACGGCGTGGGCCACGGTGGTCTCAGCATGGACCACCTTACCTGGGGGAGAGAGACAGAGAGCGAGGGTACATTTAGGCACATTTACATTGTGTGTAAATGTGTGTGTGTGTGTGTGTGTGTGTTTGTGTGCACGCAGGTGCATTTGTGGTGTGTGTGTGTGTGTGTGTGTCTGTGTGTGTGTGTTACCCTGCATCTTGGCGGCTGCGATCATGTCTCCAGCAGACATACTAGACACGTTGACCAGGTAAATGGGGCAGTGGGCCTGCAAATGAAAAGAACATCCACTTAGCTCTCTGTCTGCCTGCCAGTCTGTCTGTCTGCATGTATCTCTGTCAATTAGCAACTGCATATCTCTGTCTGGTGTCTGTGCTTTTTGTTGTTGAATCTTGTCCCTTTGTTGACCTCCAATGCTACGCTGTGTAATCAGCCAGATAACAGAATAACAAGCAAGCACAAGGACACAGCAGAGATAAACACCACGTAATGCTCTGCCACACCCAGCCAATCAGGGACAGTAATGTGTGTAAACAGAGGAAGTACTCGGAGGATTCACTCTACTCACCCTGTTGGCAACAGTTATGGCCCTATGAGTGGCCTCTGACTCCAACTGTAGACACAGTAGAAAAGAGACTGTATGTATCACAAGGCTCGAACGGAAACACACGCGGTACCAAAGCTTGATGCAAACAGAACAAATTAAAAGAGAAAAGAGTAGAATGTTTGTTTACCTCCTCTGGCCGACTGATCTCAATACCCTCTGGTCCACTGATGCCTAGGTCCAGAGCTTCTTTAGCTCCCTGGAACACACACATCGAAAACAATCACAAAGTTTTGACGAGTCGCAGTTAAAGAGAGAGATCAGTATTTCAATCGTTTGAATTGAATTGCTCATTCTTCAATTGGTAAAAAAATAAATAATAATAACAGCCAATCATTCTCTAGAACGTTCTGTTCCATCCAACCGTGGTCCAGACGATAAGTCATTCTAATCACTCGATACAGAATTCTATAAAAAGGCACTTTTCCATCGTGACCCTTTAATAAAAATCTTTAACAAAAAGTCCACAAGACACAAAACAGCGCTTGTGTGCTTGTGCTTGTGCATAGTGCACGTGCACACCTCTGCCACCAGCTCGCCGTTCTCTGCGTGCACACGGGCGATGGCCCCGATGTCCTTGCAGGTCTGCAGGGTCTGGTAGAGCTCCGAGTCCTTCAGCATCATGCTGTCCTTGTAGGCCATGTACATCTGGAAGGAGTTGACCCCGTGCTCCCGCACCAGGGTCTCCATCTCGCTACGCACCTGGGAGGCAGACGTGGTGGAGGTGGAGGTCAGGTCACGGCAGGTTTATTAACGTGATCACGTTACCTACCTACCACCTACACACTCAATGTGGATGCATTTGTTTGTACGCATCTTCTACTATTGTTAGTATTTATTATACAATTATTATTTATAGATATCTTTATATATATATTATATGTTTTATGTTCTCTTTTACTTTTGATGTATTCATGTATACATATTTATTATTTTACATTAATATATTATTTTACACTTACAATAATAACATTATTAAGTTATTATTTATACATACTTTTATGATTTTTTCTTTTATTTAAAGATGAATAGCTAATATTGATAATTTTATCATTTTAGCTTTTATCAGAAAATGGTGCCGAAAGAATAGAGTCATTTTTGAGTAGAACTCCCTGCTTTAATGAGTTGAGCTGAGTTGAGCTGACCACCTAAGCCCTCATCCAGGCTAGGACGCCAGAGGATGAGAAGCCATATGGCTATGAGGGGGGGGATTCCTACGCGGGTGATCACTGGCTAGTGGGTCACAAGGTCACTGGAGGTTTGGATCAGAGGAGGCAAAGGTGTGTGCAGATGAGGCATTGCCATTCAGGGGGAGAGGAGAGAGACAGAAATAGAGACCGTGAGAGAGAAAGGTAGAGATGTGGGGGGCCGGGGTCTGTGTGTGTGTGTGTGTGTGTGTGTGTGTGTATGTGTGTGTTTGGTATATGGGGCGTGAAATGGGCTTGGAAGGCAGCCAGCTGCAGATTCCATTCAGATCGGCTGATGGCCCAGACCTTCAGGAGAGATGTGAACCACACAGAAACTCACACACAGACACACACACACACACACACACACACGCACACGCACACACAATCCATATAGACGATAGGTCCCCTACAATAACACACATTCTCTCTGATGACAGTCAGTATGAAAATAATGATGACAAGCTGAGACGGGTGATTCTATTTAAGAGAAACAGACGATGATGATTCCATTTCGTTTTTCAGTTAACGTCATTACTAAATGATGTATTACCATGCATACCATCAAGGTATGTATCATGAAGTATCCACACAATTACATATTATGTGGAACTGTAGGGGCTGTGGGTTTCAGTGACTCATTAAATCTACCAAACGTGTCTAATGTGAACGCGCGTGTGTGTGTGTGTGTGTGTGTGTGTGTGTGTGTGTGTGTGTGTGTGTGTGTGTGTGTGTGTGTGTGTGTGTGTGTGTGTGTATATATATACACACA
>OOFB01030475.1:9759-20721 GCA_900323305.1 Trachyrincus murrayi
TGCATAACTGCACTCCATGAGCATAATCGTGTATGACGTTGTATATTGTAACAAATGTTTCAAATTGCGGTCTCCAATGTGGACAAGCTTATATGATTAGAAATGTTAAGTGTTGCACAAAGTGTACCATTGAAGCAGGCATATTATAATTAGACTTATGGAGTATGACAGAATGAGAGAGGAGGATGAGTAGGGCCATTATAGAGACTACACAGAGAGAGAGAGAGGACACGCAGATAAGAGGGGTTTCTAACAGTAGTGTACCAGCACCAACATGAAATCTGTGTAGCCTATATCTGCATTTACAAGGTCATCTAATATGCGAATATGGTGAAAACATATACTTGTAATTAAAAATTATACAAAATAATTATTCTTTTCATGCTAAAATGTGAAACCATATCATGTTTATTAAGAATTTAAAAGAACCCAAATCTATTTTAAATGAGCTTTCTTTGTAAAATTTTATAAACCAAAGAAACACAAATGTGCTGGGAGAAATCTGGATCGACATTCACACATCTTCAACTCTTCAACTCGTTCTCTCTCTAAACTGTGAATACAACATGATGACTTTATCTCTGGATGAAAAGACCAATGGAGGAAAATTGCACACCAACTTGTTCCCAAAGCACTCTGGGAGCTTGCCACCAGTCAATCTGGATAATGGACATTCCCAGGACCGTGCAAGGAGTGCAATGATCATCAGTCATTAGTTATTTCTGTAATCGCTACACATATCAACTGGGTTGACTGAAGACAGAGGTTGAACGAGAGAAGGAGTGCAATTTTCATAGATTTTGTGTGGAAGCTGTCCCGCTATCAATACACCAAAAAAACTTTATTTAATAGAGCATGTCTCTATCAAATTAGGGTTTTTATGTATTGTGCTCTTACTGAGAAATCATAGCTGTATTTCTTTTCATTAAGTAGCAATGTGAAAAAGCTGAAATGAAGTATATGAGTATGTTTTTGAGTATATGATTTGAACAAATAATAAAACTAAAACAAGCACTTTTAGAGGACGTACATTGACAGGGCGCTATTGCCCCAAAGGGTTACATTGCTGAAGCGCTCTCGCTCAATACTGGACCAATTTCAAAAAGAGTTGTCCGCATTAGTCACTTGTCACTTTAAAATAGGGTCCAGGTTGAAAGATCCTGAAGTTATCCTTTAACTCAATCATTACTTTTCATAACAAAAAGATGTATGACACAAAATATGGATAGATCTGAGCAAGTTCCTTCGAACATTGAGTGAGCCAGAGCTATTACCACAACATACCATGTCTCATGCGGTTTGAAAAAGAGTCATAGCATATGGATCACTAACGCTTCTCAAGCCTTGAATGCAACTTGTTGTTAAACTTATTGTTAACACGGCCCCCTTTATGCTATTTTCTACATTTTACACATGTCTTCCAAAAATGTGTTGCGGCCCTGCAAGAGTGCGATTGCACCCTACTGTGTGACCAATGACTGCATCGCATCACAGGAAGTCGCAAGGAAGGAATAGTTTATTTTATGCCTTTAAATTTTCCTCAGTCAGAGATTCACTTCCAATTGGATTCCAATAACTCACACACACCGCAACACTGATGCTGTAGAATATGATATGATGTGACACAATATATTTTAATAACCCCTGTGTGGAAATTTGATTTGTTGCAGTGGCCTAAAGTGTAGCAAAGAGGCAAACAAATACATTTAATGTAAAAAAACATGATACATCCGTAATGTATGAATTAGTTGCCCCGCCTCCAGACAAATAACTCAAACAGTGCATGATCGGCTGGTTCAGGACCCCCGCATCCAATAGAAGCCCATTCAACACCAAACTCCACATTAGACTCATTGTAAACACACGTCCCTGCATCTCATGACTGACTATTGACCAACGATGGGAAAACGGTTCGGCTCCAGGCTTCAGACGGTCGCCTTGGTGGCTTCAAAGTGGTCGCTGCGTACCCAGCTGTTATGTTGGGGTGTCTGATTGCATCCAGCCATGTCTGGCACAAAGTTGCATCACGTGGAAAACTATGGTAATGTGCTTTCAAGGCAAGTTAACGGGGGCATTATAACAACCGGGTACAATGCACCTCATTATCACACCGATATCGCATCAAACAAACGCTAGCAGACGCTAGTTTGTTCCAGAAAGTGTTAAAATATTGAGCAAGCAATCTAAAAACTGTCTGGGGTGCACACAAAAGCCCGGGTAGGTGTGAAAAGGACCCCAGAAGTGTGTGTTGTATAAAGTGAAATTCCCCTTTAATGATATGTATCCAAAAATAACTGTAAGTCGCTTTGGATAAAAGCATCTGCTAAATGACTCAATAGTAATGCAAACATGGTACCAACACGCCTCTGGTCTGCTGCATGCCCATTTAAAGTCTGGTCTTTGCTTCAGCTTCTCCATTGTCTTCCTTACTGGCCTGTCTACACCATCATGGCCCCATCACGGTCATCCATGACATGTTGTCCAACATTGCTCCATCCCACTCCATTCTGCCTCCATCAGCTGGAAGGAAAGGTTTGCTCGCTTGGTTTCCCTGGCATCTGTTAACTTCTCTAAGGTCTCTCAGGACCTCATTCTGACCACCAGTTGTTCTCCACGACCTGAAGACATTTGCTTGCCGGTTTCGCAGTTCAAACTGCAGGCCAAACCCACCACTTCAGACAGGTTAATTCAGAGGTTGCACATTGGCCAATCTTGTACCTGGGATTGAGCACTTTACCTGAGTACAGCGGGCACTCCAGTTCCTTGTCCATCTGCCTCTGGGGTTCATTATAGATCTCAGCCTCCCTCGGTGCACAGATAATTAACTGTTGCAGCCGGACTTTGATTAGAGTGAAAGCAGCTGAGAACCACACCATAAAAAAAACCAGCACAAAACAGAAGGATCTTTTCTCGATCAGTGTACATCACATAAATGCAGCATCATAATCAAAAGGCGATCTTGCCGGAGATGTTTGTTAAACATCACATTAACTCATGTCCAGACGAACACACATATGCAAGCATCAGCTCTGTCTGGTGCGCTGAGGTATCGCTGTCAGCAGGCCGACTTTGGAACAATGACTGTGATTACGTTTAACCATGCCTATCATTCTCTAGCTCTCTCACCCCCCCACCCCCCGTCTCGCTCTCTCTCTCTCTCTCTCTCTCTCTCTCTCTCTCTCTCTCTCTCCTCATGGAACACCTCCGTCTGGTAATTTCCTTTGGCACGGTGAACGGGAGGACGTGGGGCCTGTGGACGCATCAATCTCTCTCTCTCTCTCTCTCTCTTCTCTGCTCTGTGCCCTCGCTCGCTCTGCGCAAAGGAATTAATGACTCCATTGTGGCCCTGCCGTCCACCCATCAACGCCACTGAAGATGAGGAGGATGGGGGCGGGGGAGTTATAGGCCAAAAGAGGGGGGGGGGACTGGGGCAGAATGTGGGCTAGGAAATGACAGTTAATAATGGGAGCTTATGGGCAGTTCAATGACTGTCAATCACTTCAGCCAAAAATAACTGAGGAATGAGTTTTTATAATATTGAGGACCTGTCTTCATTTGATATGCTCTTAATCAAGCCTCATCACTTGGATGTACAGTCTGCTGCTCACGCCTGTCTACTGTTGCTGTATCTTGTGTACGTGCCGTTTTGACAGAGCTGAACAATTCAGTTGAACAACCGAACAATAATTATGGCTGCTGCGAAAAGGTAAAACGTTTTTCCACCTTTTTAAAGAATAAGCTTAATTTCTTGAGGAAAATGACTTGAAAAAGTCCAATAGTTTCAGACAAATAACCACAGCCAGCTGATAAGAGCAGCCTTGCAACGATTTTCAACATCACATCCATCAAAAGACTACGTTGACTACCTAACAACTTGCACGAGAACACCTTCTAAATACCTTTTGTGGATTGACTGAATTTATGTCAATTTTGGCGTGTGTCTGCATGTGTATATATTTTGTTGACTCTCATTTTGTCCCAAAAAAGACAAATTATAAACATTTGACAACATGCACAAAACCGAAATCCATATATGAATTTGACTCATAATCATTTGCTCTGTCAGAAAGTATAAAAGCGAATTCTCACATTCTGTGTTTCTACACTTTTCTATTGTTAGTGTGCAGCACTGGAGTGAAGCTGACCCTAACCCTTGAGCTTGTGGAGTGGAGTTGAATTCAGGTGAAGCTGAATTTAAAGGGACTTGAGTGGCTTTGCAGGTGGAGTGGGACTGAATTCAGGAGTGAAGTACTGTTGCCGGGAGGAGTGGTGCTGATTTCAGGAGGAGTGGTGCTGATTTCAGGAGGAGTGGGGCTGAATTCAGGAGGAGTGGTGCTGAATTCAGGAGGAGTGGGGCTGAATTCAGGAGGAGTGGGGCTGAATTCTGGGGGAGTGGATCAGAACTTGGGCGGATTTGAACTTGGACAGAGTGGAACATCTGGAGAGGAGCTGAATTCAGGGGATTCAGAGCTGAATACAGGAGGAGTGGTGCTGAATTCAGGCAGAGTTGAACTCGGGGCGGGGTAGAATAGAGGTCACCTGGAGTGGAGCTGAATTCAGGAGGAGCAGAAATGGGGCGGAGTGAAACTGGGGCGGAGTTAACAGAGGTCATGTGGAGTGGAGCAGAGCTCAGGTGGAGCTGAACTCGGGGGGGCGGGGGGGAGAAGGGAGAGAGGAACCGGAACAATTCGTCCTGATAGCACAGCCTTGGCTCAGCGTTGCTAAGGGACCACCGTGAACTCAATCTCGCCAGCTTTCTCTCACCCAGAGGCAAGTGGCGGGCAGTGTGTTCATGTGTGTGTGTGTTTGTGTGTGTATATGTATATGTGCGCATGAACCTGATCTGGAAAGTGTGCAAGTTGTGGTCCATTGAGGTTCTGCACTCTCTAGAGAGTGTGTGTGTGTGTGTGTGTGTGTGTGTGTGTGTGTGTGTGTGTGTGTGTGCGTGAGCACGTGGACTGGGCTGATGAGGGACCTCAGCTGTGAGAGCTCATTCCAATTACATATAAATGGCACATGTCCTTTCAGTCTGTTTGTCCGTCTATCTGTCCATCTCTCTAAAAACATAAAAAGAACAAATGCAGGTCAGATCAGACTGCTTATTATGTTCTTCCTATCCTTTTAGTTCTAATGAACCAGGGCTATGCCAAGTATGTTTACTTCAGGGTCTTCTGACAGAACACCAAACTATAGAAGATTCTGCTTTTAACTGCTTTCATCTTCTCCACTGCTGTTCATTGTTTAAAGGTCCTTGCAATTGGTTAGATTTCATAGTTTATTTACTAAAATACTATTCAAGGAATCCCCATAAGCACTCCATATTGCCACAGATTTTTCCACGGCCATGCCACACAAACACAACCGTCATGTTCCAGGTGAAGTACCTGATGGTACTTCCTCGGGATGTGCAAATGTAGTAGAACAATCGTGTTCATGTGGGTTTCGGTGGCCATTACCATTACATTTCCTTTCTTCTAACCTGCTATATTACTTCATCTAATCAAACGACACACGCTACAAGCAAAGAAGGAAATAAGCTATAGCATTCCCAGAGTAGGACAAGTGTGTGGATTGCTGTGATTGGTCACTGTGGTTCTTGGAGGTTACAGCTCCTCACCACCACCGTAGGAGCCAGCCACAGAGTGCAGCCTGCGGGCAGAGACTGTCATAAGATACCCTTTAGAAGACAACCCTCCAGTCCAGAGAATGGTACAAGTAGCCTCTCAGCTTCTATTCATGGGCCACATACCGACAGGCCTTTTCGAAAGGCTGTTATCTGCGGTGAGAGTATCTATAGATAGATTTCAGAGCATTTCAGCCCAGAATAACGAAAAAAATTAAGTGCATCTCCTGTAAAATGTCAGGTGCTCTGTAAAGTTAATGTTCATATTTATTGAGTGACTTCAGAATTCAGATAAGTCACTTGGCATGCCTGATGCCATGGGGCATCGGGTATCAAACCCAGTACCTTTCTTGTGGGAGTCAAACACCCAAGCCACTATACTACACCCTAGCCACTAAACTACACCCTAGCCACTAAACTACACCCTATAGCTAGCCACTACACTATTCTGCCTGCTACTTCTTGCGGGTCCTGTGCCGTACGTGTGCTGGTGTTGACTGTAACTCTGCAGTAGCACTCAACTATGTTGAACCAGCAGCAAAACATAATGTGACATTTCACAGGCAACAACACATGCAGGCTGGGGATGTTGACCTTTCGTAGTTGAATCTACAGCTCAAACAGATCACCACCGGTAGGCAGCGACTGGCATATGGAGTTAGAGGGAAAGCATGTTGGATTAGGAAACTAATATGGGAATTAACACCAGGAGATTGGGGCTAAATGAAGCTAACTTCATTTAGCCTCCTAACCCACAAGGAACTGCTCTATTGTGTATAGACAGACAGACAGATAAATAGATAGATAATAGATAGATAGATAGATAGATAGATAGATAGATAGACAGACAGACAGACAGACATATAGATAGATAGACAGACAGACAGACAGACTGATAGACAGACCGACAGAGAGACGATATATAGCTTGATTACTGCACATTGTAGGTGATATATTGTTTATTCTGGAAATGCAAATACATTTAATTCTGTTGTTCTATTTTTAATTAATTCTGTTCTATTACAGCCTACTGGTGGCATCACATAATCAATCACTTATTCTCTGCCTTCATTGGTTTCCGATGCACATCAATGTCACCTTATCTCTAATTTTAAAGACTTTTAAAATGCCCTAAATCCCACCTCCCTTTCCCAATCCAAACTGCCACACCCGTGCACCATGAATTATTGATCGATATTGTCTGAGTGACGGCTGATTGTCCAGAGTGTTTTTTTATGTTTAATCTGAATTTGGGAGGCAGCCCATATAGTCTACCATGTAGCCTATATCACCACCGATAAACCAACAGAATGTAATTAAGCTACTGGTTTTCTTCCCTCAGCGCCCAACACCACATTAAATACACGAATTCCCTCCGATGTATTCTCTATGCATTTAGGATGATATAACCCGCTTCTGTTTCCAGGGCCGTTTGGCAAAGCAGCAGGCTTTCCGGCAACTCTCCGGCTCCAGCCAGAGCACTGTTTAGGCACTACGCCCCCACGGCTTTCTAATGGCTGATTGGTTCACGGCGTGTGTCCGTCAACTCCGCATAGGCGGGACAAAGCACGGGCTCTAGTTGGCGAGCCTGGATCGGCAGTGTGGACTGTGCGAGCAGCGCGTGGAAGCATCTCCCGGAGCAAGCGACCAACGTCCCCCGGTCCCAGACGATCCCGACGCTGGGTGAAGCCCTACAACTGAAACCAAACAAGATCTGTGTTTGCTGAAGAGAAATCCGCTTTGCAACAATAGAGTCGGAGCAGTCGGCGTTTCCCCCCCCCCCCCCGTTCCTTTTGAACCCAAATACAAAGAGACATAATACAAAAAGAAGAAAAAAAAACTCTTCTTCACGCGGAGATCCGGCAAAGCATCCAGTAGAGGAGAAGGGAGAGAAATTAGCGCGGAAAGCAAGAGCACACAAGACGGAAGAAAGGATGATTTTCAAACGTCATTTGATCTTCACTCTCTGCACTATCTATGGGATTCTTCTAAAAGGTGAGCCCTCTGGATGACGTGCGTGTGCGTGTGCGTGTGCGTGTGCGTGTGCGTGCGGGCTCGCGTGTCCGTGTGCCGTCAGTGCACGAGCCCTGCAGCAGCAGTGGTAGTGCGCGCGGTCACACATGGGTCCTGGTGTGAAGACGCGTCCAGTTTACTCGCCGGAGGACCGACCGCAAGTGTATGCGTGCACTTGGGCCAGCTGTAGGCCTAGTGTTGTCGTGCGTCTTTTTTCAGCTCTTGCGATGTTGTGTGCGCGGCTTGAGTATATTTGCATGTTTTGAGTGTGTGTGTGTGTGTGTGTGTGTGTGTGTGTGTGTGTGTGTGTGTGTGTGTGTGTGTGTGTGTGAGAGAGAGGGATGGGGAGGGAGAGAGAGAGAGGGGGGGGGAGAGGGAGGGGGGGGGGGGGGGGGGGGGGTGTAGGGAGGGAGAGAGAGAGATAAATGAGAGAGATGGGGAGATATAGATAGAGGGAGAGAGAGGCATACTTGTCCTGAGAGAACCCTTGTGTTATTGTATCTTGCAATGGGACCCGATCAGCCGATATTCTCCGTTCTTTACTGAAGGCGCCTCCGCTCAGACCTGCCCGCCAGGTCGAGTCGGTACTCGCCAGCCGGCGGAGGGAACACACCTCACCGCGAGCGGCTGTTTTGTTTTGCGGCACTTGGATGAGTCACGCGCCCATAGACCCGTCCTTTACGCACACGCGCCGGCAGCCGTGCCGCTCTTGGCATGTGTTGCGAGCGTTTATTTTAGTGAGCAAAAAAAAGAGCAAAACCTGCCGACAGGGAATACAAAGAGAGTTATTTATTTTCTGTTACATTTTTCACTTGACTTCTTGCACAGGCTTTGGCGTGGTGATAATTGAGTCAGTGATGCGCAGCAGGGAGGCGACCTGTCTCCGCCAACGTGTTTGAAAACAGATTAATAACCAGAATAAATCGACTATTCAATTGTGTAGGCTAGTTGAATGGCCTCGGTTCAGCACAAATCCCGAATGCAGCGTTATTGTCGCTTTTCATGGAGGCTAATTTGCAGCAGCCCTTAACTATATGGCCATCATTACAGGCTTGACATGGATCCTCCACGCCCAGCACACTGGTCGTGTGCGGTTGCGGTGGTGAGACTATGACAATCCGTGCATCTGGCAGCGGACGCCCAGGGAACGACAAGTACAGTAGTCTCCCTCTGGGGAAGATGTAGTTCATTTAGTTTGGACCACGAGAGACAGTGGTTTTCCGGTAAAACCGCAACAAGAGGAGTACCGTGACATCGGGGGTCAACCGTCAAGGTCACAGCGGGCAACTTGCCAGCGCGTCCACGTGTAACTGTCTATGTGGCACGCCGATTATTGGGTAGCCTATTTAGAGAGAAAAAAAAAGCAATAGAAAACAAAACATATGTACAAAATCCTCGATTTTTTTTGGACATGATTGTAAAAATGAATATCAACGTGAAAAACGTAAGCTGTGCAAACTGTCACTCTCCAAAAGCCCTGGGATGAAAATATGAAAAATAACTTGAATGTACCTGAAATAGCCCAGTAATGGAGCGTTAATGAATCATCTGACTGCACGGGGAGCCTCCTTATCGCCTTATTGTTGGCAAAACACCGACCGACATCCAGACTGCAATGGTTGCAGTTAACCTTTAGTTAGTGAATGAGTTTTTATGCATGCCATGCATTGAAAAATACTTACCTAACAGCTAAAGCAGAAGCTCAGTCACTCAGCCACGGACGTTATAATGCTGTTGTGTCGGTGGCTTTCCTGTGCGTGCATGTAATTCTGTCATTTGTGTGTGTGTGTGTGTGTGTGTGTGTGTGTGTCCGTGTGTGTCTGTGTGTGCGAAAGTGTGTTCCTGTGTGTGTGTGTGTGTGTGTGTGCGTGTGCATATGCGTGTGTGTGTGTGTGTGTGTGTGTGTGTGTGTGCATGTCAATGCAACATGGAGGGGACTATTTGTATGCAGCTTTCCTCCTAACACCTCTTTTGTGTATTTATTGCAAGAGGTCTCGGTGCTGACTTACGGGGACGGGTAATAGCAGAGCCGGCTTGTCTCTATATACCCCCCTCTCTCTCTCTCTCTCGCTGTCTCCCGCTATCTCTCTCTACCTCCCTCCCTCGCCCCTTCTCCCTCTCCCCAGCCTGAAGAGGATAATACCAGAGTACTTGATGTGAACAGCAGCAGAGGACGGTGTAAAGCCTATTATTGTAAAGCATCCCTCCCATGGCCCGTCAGCCTCTGTCTGACTCTCCCTCTCTCCCTCTCTCCCTCTCTCCTCCCTCTCTCCCTCTCTCTCACCTCTCTTTCTCTCTCTCTCTCTCTCTCCCTCCCTTTCTCCTTCCCTATCTGTCTCCCTCTCTCTCCCTCTCTCTCCATCTCTCTCTCTCTCCATCTCTCCCTCTCTCTCTCCCTCTCTCTCTCTCCATCTCTCCCTCTCTCTCCCTCTCTCTCTTTCCCTCTCTCTCCCTCTATCCCTCCCTCTCTCTCTCTCTCTCTCTCTCTCTCTCTCTCTCTCTCTCTCTCTCTCTCTCTCTCTCTCTCTCTCTCTCTCTCTGTTTATCTATCTCTATGTTTCTCTGTCTGTTTCTCTCTATCTCTCCCTCTCCATGTCTGTTTCTCTACCACTCTGTTTCTCTCTCTCTCTCTGTTTGTTTCTCTACCCCCCACCCCCCCTATCTCTCTCTCTCTCTCTCATCCTATTTATTTCTCTCTCACTCTGCCACTCTGTATGTCCCTCCGGTCTTCAACCTGCTCGCAGTGCACCGTGTTTACCAACAGGCTACGTCCTCTTAGCATATTACCCGTCGCATCTCAACCAGTCCACTCACTGCCAAGAGCCAGCCACTGAAAAACCACACAACAAAAACCCACACACACAATAAAGACAACCAAAAACAAAACAGGCTGTTATGCAAAAAACAAACTCTCTTACGTAAGAGAGCCCGGCCAGGCCAGGCGAGGAGGGCGAGAGAGCGAGGGAACGACAGATGAGGAGAGAGAGAGATGTATATATGAATACTTTTAAGATAATATATTGATTAGATTGTTTTGTGTTGATTGGTTGATTTGTTTTGGTGTTATTTGATGTACTTGTTACAATGTTTTATTTTATTTTTATATTATACTGTTGTCTTTGTATGCTTTGGCAATACACACTTGTCTTTTTGCCAATAAAGCAACTGAAATTGAATTGAGAGAGAGAGAGAGAGAGAGAGAGAGAAGAGAGAGAGAGAGAGAGAGGGAGGGATAGAGGGAGAGAGAGAGAGAGAGAGAGAGAGAGAGAGGGAGGGATAGAGGGAGAGAGAGAGGGAGAGAGGGGGAGAGAGAGAGACAGAGAGAG
>OOFB01030482.1:7709-18687 GCA_900323305.1 Trachyrincus murrayi
GTGTGGGGTGTATATTGTATGGTGATCGCAGATCAACAATAGGAAGGCACCTGTTTCCTCAGGGAAGCCAGCTTCCTGTTAGGAAGCAGTTGGTAATGGGATCAGCTGGAAATAATACAGAGAGAGAGAGGGAGAGATAGGGGAGAGAGACAGAGAGAAGATACAGAATGTCAGAGCGAGAGAACAGAGAGGGACAGGTAGACAGTCAGAGGAAGCATGGGAACTACACAGGTCAACCCTGGGTTTGATCTGTGTAGAGTTCTTCTGTTCTCCTCTGGGGAGCGGGGTTATCCTCCAGGTACTCTGAATCTGCCTCTGGGATAGTCACCAAAATGCTGCTGGAGAACGGGATGTCGGGATGTCCTCTTGTGCCGCTACTATCACCTGGCACAACAGCAAGCTTTCGGTTCACCCTTCTAGTTGATATCATGTCAACATATTGTATTACGTGACAGGACTATGGAAGTCATTCTCTGGTACTAGCTCCTGTACTCTTGGCACCGTGGGGTTAGCCTTCAGGCCCATGTAAAGGACCATACAAACGCTGGCTTAAAACCAGTAGAGTGCACCATTTATTGTACAAATTAAAATGTACAATATCTGCCGTGCTGCTGTAGTAATTTCACTCAGCTCAGTTGGTTTTTCTACTCCTTCCTCTTCGCTGCTTCAGCTACTCGCATCCCTAGTTAATTATTGTGTGGGCAAAGTATGTAGCAAATCAATTTCAATTGTCTTCCATTTTGTTAGACTTAGAATTACAGCTGGACTCGCTTTAGTAATGCAATGTGTGCACGAATGCTAGAGCTACAGTGATGAATGGCAAGTAGAATCACAATGACACACATACTGCAACAGCAGTAAGAGAACATAACAAAATAACTGACACACTGGAAGAACCTCTGGTCACAACCTGAATATGATGAGCTTCCTCTTTTTATTTTCATTGGCCGATGGCACCGTGCCCGTGTTATGCCGATAAATGCATCCCTGTCGAAATATGCATCCCCTGTCTGTCTCTATCTATCTATGAAATATGTATGTTATCTATCAATTTATTATCAATTTATATATTAGGTAATTATCCAGATTCCACATTAGAACACTTTTTCGCTATGGAAATTATTATCATTATTATTATGGTGAAGGCCTAATAATAGATTGTAAATGTAATCGGCTTCTTGTTTTTTTATGTAGCTAACTAAATGTCTTTATGAGATTGAATCAACTCACTCACTCATTTCATAATAATAATAATTGCCATCGCGAAAAAAAAAGTGTAATCTGGATAGATAGTTAGATAATAGATTGATAGATAACAAATAGTTAATAGATAAATATATATATAATCAGGGGATGCATTCCACCGGTCAGCTCTCCACCTGCTACACCTGAGACTGTGTAGGACGTGGCCGTGGGGAATACAGTAGCAAACCTGCTAACATAATAATACATAAATATGGGTCTCCCATAGATGTTAATGTGTGTTGAATGTGTTAAGGAATGGTGCGCCAGTAAGCAACACTTTTTATAACAGAATATATCGGCGAAGAATTTATATTTATATCCCTTGTCCGTCAAAGTGAACATCTGAGCAACTCTTGCAATGTCACTCATTGAAAATGTAGAAAGATTGTTTATTGAATACACCCTTATACACCTCAAATACACTGACACAATTATAAAACGGAAATGACTATAACAAAAAAAGAACTAAACTAGGGCGTAGATAAAGAGTTATCTCAAGGCGTAAACAAAAGAAACCATATGGTAATATTCACAGACAAGTCAGATCAACCAAACCTGCGATATATATCACCACATATCTTTCTTGCATTTTACTCTGCTTCACTGCGGAAAGTATAAGATTGAAATCTCATTTTAAGAAAGTTGAGATTTGAGTGAACGTGACTGAAAGTAGATGGAGATCCTATGAGACACAGTGGGGGGTAGCGTAAGTTGTAATACGGGTAAGGGCAACAGCAAGGGCCTTGATGTTGATATTGGGGGCTACACCTGTGTTTGCCCATCTAGGACAGCTCTGTGAAAAAGGGTCCATGAAGTCCCCCACCCCCTCCTATCTCGCCACTACAGACAGAGCTCAACCAGCCACACCAACACTGATTGCTTTTCTCTCTTCTGTTGCAAAAAGTGGAACTGTGACCCAACATGATTTTATGACTCCATGTAAACAACTGAAAGGCTGGATCACTCTCTTAGCTGACGTGTTAACAAATCTGTTAGCTCATCTGTTAGCTCATTGTAGTGGCTGGGGTAGTTAGACTCCCCTGCCGAAAGGTACTAGGTTTGAGTTCCCTATGCGTCTCTATCTCCCTTCATCCTCTCTCTCTCTCTCACTCTCCATCTACCTCTCTCTCTGACTCTCTCTACTTCTGTGTGTGTCTCTCTCTCTCTCTCTCTCTCTCTCTCTCTCTGTGTCTCTCGTCCCCACCTGGTACACTGTACAAGGCACACAATGGACTCCCAGTCATTAACAGGGCCATCAAATACAGAAAGCACGTCTACGACTACTCCACAATGCAGGTCAGGGTTGGGCTGGGACAGGAGGTGGGAGAGGTGTGTGTGTTTACGTACATTCAGTCGAGTGCATTGTTATTCCATGAATCTTGGCGGCATGGGAGCCGTTAGTCCAACGCTGTGTCGGATCATTAAACTCCATTCCTGCCTACTCTTGACTTTTGGCTCGCTCCAGTTTCCCGTCTCTCAATTCCCTGTGTGTGTGCATGTGCGTGACTGTATGCATCAATGTGAACAGTATGTGTGTGTGTGTGTGTGTGTGTGTGTGTATGTGTGTAAGTGAGTGTGCATGCGTGCGTGTGTCTTCGTACGGGTGCATGATTGTGTGCATATGTAGATGTGTATGAGTGTGTCTGTAGAGTTGCATGTGTGTTTATTACTGGATTTCCTCAGGTTTCTGTCCTCTCTCTGAATGGGTCAGACCTCATTCTCCCTGTGTGTCCAGCCGGGCACTTCCATGTGCAGACAATGAACATTTCCTACCTCTCAGGCCACTGTTTTAGAAAAGCCCCTCCATTAGATGAACAACAATTGCCCCGTGTCAACGGTCTGTTGTGTGTGAATGCACAGGTCACTGGCCATGCACAATTTCATAAGCAGTGGACTGTTCATTTAGACTGAATTCACGTAGCCATGACACTTGACCACTAGAGAGAGATGCACCAATACTCTTTGTTCATACCATTTCATGGGACACTCATCAGTATAGATTCATGGTGCTGTTCCACTGCACAGAATAGCTTGGTGCATCTCACACTACTGTGGCCAGAGTTAGGAGCTAAGCATGTACTGCAGTGTGCTATGGCTTACCTGGCAGCGGAAATGCATGTTACCATTAGTTTGCTGTCATTGAAATATACTAATTAACATAAACATTTGTCTCCCCCCTTTATAGAGACCTGTCTTGCCTGTACATTGCAGGACACTGGTTGACATCTTGACCCACAAACAGAACCGCAGGTTAGCCCGCTGTTTCAAACCTTTCATCACAGGCTGCTTGAAAACATGCTGTAAGACGTTTTCGACCTACTTTCACCTGTAAGTGGTGTTCTTCTGACTCATCGGCATTACCAAAAAGATTGGCATCTGTCTTTTAATCAGTTGAACTTTGTGATCCTAGTTTTTTGTAGCGTCGATGTCATAGATGCTATCTCAACACGAGCTTATCGATGTCAATGCGGTGAGCAGTTCTCTAAATGTAGCATTCAGCAGAACTTCATGTGAACTAGCGTACAGGTCAGGGGTGTGTGTGTGTGCGTGTGGGTATGTGTCACCGGGGTGTGTGTGTGTGTGCGTGCGTGTGGGTATGTGTAGCAGGTTGGGTGAAAGTGAGTAATTATTTTCACCTTTATAGAAGGGGATTTTTTCAGTCTTGGGAAATGTGTGAGATTATCAAATATGAACTAGGCAGAGTGGTCAGTGTGCTAAACGTCTCTTCTAGTTAGTTACAGCTCTTCTACTTGCTGTGTCAAGCGTCTATAAATCCTAGCAGTCGAAGGGGCAAGAGTTGCGCTTCTCTTTTTAAAGGAGCCTGTGTTTGTTTTTGCTCCAACAGAGTGTCTTTCCATATTTGCACACGTCTACAAAATAAAACCCTGTAGTTACACAATGTAGGACTTCCCTCAGCACATACACAACATATTCAGCATGTTTTGCATCTTTTTAAAGCATTTTTTGTTGCTTTAATTGTTTTCCCTCCAATGACAAAACATACATGTGTGTATTTTGCACAAGCAGGAAAAACAATCGATATAAAAACGTACTTATAGTGTTTTCTTAACCTTAAAACATTCAAATATACTCAAAAAAGGCTAACTTCAAGCATCGAGATTTGTTGAATCTGGTTGACAATACCTTTGTTATCATAGATTTTAACTGAAACACTTTTTTGATGCATGGATATTATTACTGTGAAATAGATCAATTGTTGTGGTGAGTTGTAATCAAGACAGGTTAGTCAGATGGCTTTGAGGATGTTCTTGTGTAAGATGACAGTGACAACATGTCGATAGTGCAGTCCAAGATTTGTTCACACATGATCACACATTGTTTTAATTTAGATGAAGTACAGGAAGACAGCTGGTGCTCTGAGGGACCAGGGGCAGGCCCGCTGACCTGGGGCCAGACCTTTCTCTCACTTCCCCTGGGTAGGGGAAGATATTTCACTTAATCTCTTTCCTAAATTAACTATCAACCTGCACCCCCCCCCACCTCTCTCTCTCTCTCTCTCTCTCTCTCCCTCTCCCTATTCCTGTTTTGTATCTGCCAAATGGTCAAGTCTATCCGCCGTTGGCTGGTGGTAGGTGTCCATTTTGGACCCTGCTCTCCAGACCCACATTTTTTTTATGTTGTTTGGCTGAAGTCTCACCTTTTGGCACACTACTACTAGTTAAGTAGTAAGACTAAGCTGCATGTATGGACATGACAGAGAGCTGTATTCCATTGGTCAATAGCTTCAGGAAATATGTGTTGTGACCAATGAAAGTGTAATCCTCACCTTTCCCCTCTGAAAACCCCTGTGACTGCTAATGACGAATGTTCATACATATCTGCTGGCAATCAGCAAATAAGCAAATAAACAAAACAGGAACCCATGCACATTATTCCTGGAAGTATATCAAGCAGTGTGTGTGCGTGCGTTCATTTGCGTGTGTGCGTGTGCGTTCATGCGCGTGTGCGTTTTTGTGTGAGCTCTTGTTTATTGGCTCTTGTTTACTCGATGCACTTATTTGTCTTAGCTCTTGTTTATTTGGTTCACTTATTTGCCTTAGCTATTGTTTATTTTGATTCTCTTATTTGTCTCATTTGTCTAAGATAAAGTAGGCTGCTAACTTATTGCACTCTTACCTTAACACTAGTTATGCTCGTAGTTGCTTGTTTAGGAAGGAAATGCACTTAGGATTTCTGGTGACTAGTAGTTTTCTTGCCTACCTATGTTGAATGCACTTATTGGAAGTCGCTTTGGATAAAAGCATCTGCTAAATGACTGTAATGTAATGTAATGTGTGCCTTCATGTGCGTGCGTTTGTGTGTGCGTGCGTTCATGTGCGTGCGTTTGTGTGCGTGCGTCCATTTGTGTTTATTTGTGAATGCTTCCTTCTGTCACTGTGCGTGCGCTTGGGCCAGTGTTGTTATGCATGTAATCGCCTGCCATCCGAGGCATGCTCGCGGCGGCTCGAGGTTGTCCTACCGGCCACAGCGTGTCACATGGTGGGATGAGCCCTGACTGACGCCTCAGCAGTAAACATTGGCACTCAGATCCTGTTTCTCTCTGTCTCTCTCTGTCTCTGCTCTCTCTCTCTCTCTCTCTCTCCCTCCCCCGTCGCAGGGGGTGCCGAGCCGCGAGCATGCAGCATACGTCGTGCACCGAGGACAGGATTCAGCACGCCCTGGAGCGCTGCCTGGAGGGGCTGAGGAGAAGCCCTGCGCTCCAACGTCAGGCCCGCGGTGAGGCTCAAGTCACACGGTTGTTCATGTGCAGTATGTCTCTGTGGCAGCTCCTCCGGGCCCCCGGCAAACACACCAACACCCAGCTTCAGAAAGTCGGCCAACACCGAATCGACAGCCAACAACCACCAACGGGTGGCACACACATGTTGTGTTTGTTGTGTGCAAGCACCTCAAGGGTGATTTGAAGATATGTCACAGCTCCGAGACAACAACAACAAAAACATTGAAGGAACCGCTGTGTGTAAACGGAAGGTAACCATGGCAACAAAACAAAAAAAGGCACATCCTGCCTTCCCCTCGGTTGCCTTGTCTCATCTCATCGTTTCTTCATCCACACTTTTCTTTCAGATACAATTACAGCAGTCAATTAGAATAAAGAAAGTGTTTTAGCATTTGTGTGTTCTGTACGGCCTGCCTCTGACACTTCTGTTGTTTGTGTTTCACATGTCAACCCACGGATCACGTGTTCATTTAGCTCGCGGTGTCACACCTCGGGGTTGTTGTCAGCACGTTGAAGAAGACATGTTGTTGCGTGTGTCAGTGACTCCATCCGAATCGGCATACATACCGCATAGCATACCGCCATACATGTCCGAAATCACATTCACGCATAGTATGCAAAAAGATAGTATACTAAAAGTATACTGTATACGTACTATTTCCGGCGAAATTCATAGTGTGCAAACTATAGGCACTACAGTCGCTTGGATTACCCATAATGCATTTCGAGGACGTTTAAAATGTTATTAATAACCGCTACAACCCTAGACCAGCAACCCCAATGAACAGGCAACTCAATTTACAATGTATGTAGTACGTAGTACGCGGCTTCAGATGAGCCAGGGTGTTCTGCAGAGGCGTGGTGCAGAGAGGAAGTGGTGTTACAGACCTCAGTGTGTGAGTAATTATGACATCGAGAGCAAGGAGGGCAGCACTCATAGGCAGTAAACAAAGAGAGCGAGAAAACCACCACCTCAGGTGCCAATACGTTGAGTACTTCTGATTCTAACTGAATGGAGAGTGGGCGGTGTTCACAAAAGCCGTTATGTGCGTTATTCTGTTATACTGTCATACTGTTTTTACTAGCTGTTGGTTTCCCAACTACCAACATACCCATGTAGATTCATACCTATACCAACGTCTACTGGTTTTTGTCATTGTACTGCCAGGTGTTGGTCACGGGAAACACGTTGTTGAGCAGTAATGGTGAACACTCAAGTAAACTAGGAGCTTTCTTTTCCAAACTGAGAGTTAATATTAGCTACTTAGTGAACGTTCGTAAACATTCAATTCTGTTTCTTAAGAGAGAAAGAATCGTAAATGCAGCTTGGTGTAGAAGAGTGACTCACTTACACTTAGCCTCACTGTGTTATTTTCGGTGAACATTTTTTTTTTGGCTTTGGTTTCCGTTTTCTGTCGAGAAAATACCTCTTTCTGAGAATGTGAAACTAGCTGCTCGTTCTTCTACCTCGCTAACCTTAAAAACAACCAGTTCTCTTTTCCAGATCTTTTTTCCACATGTGCTGCCGTAACCACATAACAGATATGATCATATCCTCCGTGTATCACATCACATTAACATAACATTGCTTCCTTTCATAGAATTGTTATACACGTCGCCATAGAAATACAGTACTTTACAGTGAATAAACACATTTGAAGAAACAAATAATAAGGTGTTAAGTAGTAAGTGAATTCAATCAGATAAGTGCCATTTTATCTGAGCATATTAGTGAAAACGACTACAGATGATTGCACACATGCAGAGCTACTGTAATGATACTCATTCAAAATGTCTGCTCTTTATATTTACATTAGAGTGAATGCAACTAAGACCTTCATGTGATGACTGATGTGATTACTGACTTATTGACATTGCTTGGATCCACTTAGAGCCAGCTTACCACAATTAAAACCACAATTGCAGTAACCTCTCTCACCAGAGATTGCTGTGGTTTGATTATAGTGATTGTTTTTTTTTTTCTTTAATGGAAAGCAGCACAAGCTATGCCTCTGGCCTTTCATGGGTTTTCATCACAAGTGTGTGTGTGTGTTTCTTCTGTTTTCATGTGTGTGTGTGTGTGTGTGTTGTAGCGGGGGTGTGCTCCATGGACCGCTCGATGAACCGCTGGAGCTTGGAGGAGCTGCTGAAGAGAGACCCCAAAAACTTTCTCATCCTTCTGCAGCAGATAATCAGGAAGACCAGAGAGGTTAGAGGTCAGCTGTCAAAGGTCACTCACAGACCAGGGTCCAAAATGTACTTTTAGAATTTTGTCTTCTTACCTGCCAGCGTGGAAAAATCTTACCAGCCAACCAATTGTTTTAATATGTAACCTTGCATTTGATTTTTTTTTTACAAAATCTATGGTGGCAGGTGTTCATTTTGGACCGTACCCTCCTCGGAGGTGACAAAATATCAGGGTGACAAAAATGGGATTAAATCTGAAACAAAACCACCACAGGGACAAACAGTTTGCTGTATCACTGTTGATATCCCTAAAGAACACGATGGTTACCACTCTCTCTGTGTTTCTCTCTTCTCTGCTGTGTGTGTGGGTGTGTGAAGGTGCAGGACCAGTGCCAGTATGAGCTGGTGGCTCCGCTGGCTATCATGTTCTCCTCCACTCTGCTTCAGGTAATACAACACATTACTGATCTGGAATATTAACCTTAATATGCGTTTAACCTATAGAGGGCATATTTACATCTTAGGTTTTTAAAACTTTGTGCGCATTTTGGACCAGGATCAATCCATAGCACACTACTATGTAACCCGCTAAATCACTTTTCATATGAAATAAGTTGTTTTAGGGTTTGGTTTTCCTTTAAATGAACCTCCCCCCAATCAAATCACCACTAGCTCTGACTGGGTTGTTTGACGTTGATGTGGTTGTTCTGGGTGCAGACCCCGTACTGTCCTCCAGACGATGAGCTGCTGGAGGAGGCCATGGAGGTGTTCCGCTGCTTCCTGACCTGGCCGGAGCCCTACTGCGGTGTGTGTCAAAACCTGCTCTCGACACTGCAGCAAGAGCTCAAAGCCCCAGGTATACACACCTGTCTGTCTGTCTGTCTGTCTGTCTGTCTGTCTGTCCTCTCTATCTTGCTTGTCTGTCTCTTCGTCTCTCTCTGTGTCTCTTTGTCTGGCCAGCTGATTGCAGCTCCATTCAAATTAGAGGCCTTAATGCTTAACTCACATTTTGCAGGTGGATCCAAACTATTTTCTGCCTCAACGGTTCACATGCTGGGATGTGTGTCAGATCTAAAACCACATAAATACATTTAATATGAGATCAGGTCGAAAAAAACTAGTGGAATCGTCACGCCCTGCTGGTCAGGCTTATTAATGCATTCAGGAGTCAAATTACACAGATGACTCAATCACATGGATGCTAGTATGGTATATACCAACAGTAATGCCAGGAATAAGGAAAAAATTATCGGGCAAATTGTTCACATTGTTTCACAATGCAGAATAGAGAAGTTAACGTTAGGTACCATTGTAATATTTCTTAGAAGGGGATGTTGGGAGTGACAAAATACAAAGCAGAAGTGACATTTACAGAAATGTTCACATGTTAAAAGGTGTGTGTGGAGTGTGTGTTGTTGGTGGCTGGTTTAAGCAGCAGTTAGACTGATTAGACTCTGGGACTGGGTGAGGCTGCACACCTGTGGGGCATTGGCCAATCAGGCCCACAGGTTAAACCAGCCACCAGCAAACACACTCGAGAAGAGCGCTAGCATGTACCACCTGCTCTGTTGTTCAGACTACCACCAACTAACAATAAACCGGTTTACTCCTCAACTGCCTGTGTCCTGTTGTGGGAGAAGCCCTGGGAAAGCCATAGTAGATGGCATGTGGCAGGGGAGACTGCCACAGTGTGTAAGAACTAGGAAGGACCAATGGCTGTGAAATTAAGTCAAGCCAAAGATAATGATGAATTTAATGAATGAATGAGCAAATTTGAAAGTCTTGAAACCTTTGTGTTTGATAGCCGTGACTAAAAAAGTCCATCCAAAGATTTGCCAAGCCCATTGAAACCTCTTGACCTGTGTATGAGTTTGTTTATGAGACGGTGTGCTTCCCCCGTCATTTGTTCATTGATTTGAGATTTCATTTCACTAAATGGAAATGAAGAAGATTATGCCCATTGCCTTGGTGTTGTTTAATTGGAAGCTAGCTAGCTGGCTTGAATCTTCCCAACCTCCTGTTGTGAATAAGTATTGGTTCCAAGAAATACATTTGTACTTATTTTTGTTGTCTTCTATTCTTCCTAGGGATATCGTTTCACAGACTGGTGAGAGAGGAACAAGGACTAAACACCACTGGCTTCCACTCCAAGACTGTGTACGTTCAAACATCACCTCCAGCTCCTCTCTCAGAGGATAACTTCATCATTGTGGGTTAACAATTTTTTTAATTGGTCCAGTATTGAGCGAGAACGCAGCCGCGAAACGTCTGCATTGTAACACTTTGGGGCAATTGTGCCCGTCAATGTACGTCCTCTAAAAGTGCTTGTTTTTGCCACTGACAGGCTCAGGTTGTTATAAGTGTTTGACAACATTATGGAAGGGATCCCTACAGAGAAAACTTTTTTCTTTACCTTTCGCTTGATCTGGTCTGTTTGTTATTGTGTCTAACCAAGTCTCGCTCGAGGAGAAGTCTCACTCTGAAATCTGAAAGAGTTGAGTTGTTACAGGAAGAGAACGGTGGAAACGTGAGTGGGAGTTGGAGAGAGGAGTGCCGGCAAGAGTTTGTTGTGTTGGACTACAGAAAGCGTAGCTTAGTGTTATCTAAAAGATTTTCAAAGTCATGGCTGAATATTTAGCTGATTTCGACAATGAAATTTCGCAGGATTTTAGAGCGGGACTTCTCCTCGAGCGAGACTTGGTTAAACACAATAACAAACAGACCAGATCAAAGTGAATGGTAAAGAAAAAAGTTGTATTTCTCTGTAGGGAAGCTTTCCACAATGTTGTCAAACACTTTAACAAT
>OOFB01030482.1:21549-38313 GCA_900323305.1 Trachyrincus murrayi
CCCCCCCACACACACACACACACACACACACACACACTGTTCACACTGTTAAATAAAATGTACAACACACACACACATAGTTCCCTCTAGGAAACAAGCCCTTTTGACAGCAGTGTCTCCCTCTACAGGACAGTGCTGTTAATGAACCCTGGTGAGGTGCCCCCAGAGTTCCTCTCTGTGGGCCAGCAGCTCAGTAACAACCAGCACTCCCACAGAGACACCTTCATCACCCTCATCAAACATGCCTACCAGTCGGCCCTGGGCACCAAGTACCCTCTGGCCGGCATCCACAAAGCCCTGCAGGTAGGGAGTCCTCTCACATGTCACACCTCAGGTCCAATGCAGTCAAAGCAAATACTACTAATTGTGAATTTAAATTTAAATTGTTCTTTCTTGTCTTCTGGTTAATAAGGGGAAAGTATAACACATGCGTCCAAACTCTCGGGTGAAATGCATTGATTTCCCCATAGAGACTTTTAAGAACATGTCATTATAGGCTGTAAGTCAGCATTGTATCTATCATAGTTCATTTCTTAACGGTCAATGGGAAATTCAATGCGTTACATGCTCAGCTTTGGAACGCTACCACTAGATGCCGTCTTTCCCTCCCTATATGTGAGAAAGTGAATTCTAATGAATTCATGAATTCAATGAATTCATATATATATATATATATATATATATATATATATACTGTATATATTGATACAAATGTTGACAAACCTCCTTATCAGGCCAAAAGCATACAGGAACTTGGCGACATTTTCTCCATGGTAACTGACGTCATGGAGACAGCTGCCACCATGAGCAACCTACAGGAAGGCTATGGTCACATGATCCAGAGCCTGGAGAGACTCTGGGAGAAGCTAGACATCCCAGCATCTAGCGTGAGACAATCTGATGGTAGGAGGACTTGTCTTGTGTTTATTGAGTAGATGCACCTGGACTTTATATAATGAACCAATCAGACAGATATAAATGTACCTGTGCATCCCACCTTCCATGTAGTCTGGTGGTAGCGATTGGTTACTCTTTATTAAACAATAGTTACTGTCTTTCTCAACTAGTTCCTATTGGCTGATTCTTGATCACTCCTTCTTGTTCACTCCCTGTCTTTCAGCGATGTTGCAGACACTCCCACTTCCAGCAGCCAAGTGTTACATGTTCCACTGGGAAAAAGACAACTTTGGTAGGACTTTGATTTTGTCAATCATCCAAACATTTTTAGAAATAATCTTTGGAACTCTAACTTTGTGGAAGAGTTCATAGTACGTCAGTGTAACTCTAACTTTGTGGAAGAGTTCATAGTACGTCAGTGTAACTCTAACTTTGTGGAAGAGTTCATAGTACGTCAGTGTAACTCTAACTTTGTGGAAGAGTTTATAGTACGTCAGTGTAACTCTAACTTTGTGGAAGAGTTCATAGTACGTCAGTGTAACTCTAACTTTGTGGAAGAGTTCATAGTACGTCAGTGTAACTCTAACTTTGTGGAAGAGTTCATAGTACGTCAGTGTAACTCTAACTTTGTGGAAGAGTTCATAGTACGTCAGTGTAACTCTAACTTTGTGGAAGAGTTCATAGTGTCAGTGTATTGAGTCGCAAGTCGCTTGCTGCCTGCTAACTGTTCATGAAACTGTTCATGAAACTTTGTCCAGATGTGTTAAATGTCTTGGTGGAGAATGAGCACGACCTTGAAGACCTTCAGACCATGAATGGACAGACAGAAGAGGAGGAGGGTGTGTCTGGTGATGAAGAGGAAGGGCATGAGTACACGGAGGAGATGTACTTTGAAGAAGAACTACCCATCTTCCCCGACAGCTGCAACGCCGACCACCGCGTCTCCACCTTCTCCACCAACTCCTCCACCTCCTCCATGTTCTCCGTCTTGTCTGTGGCCTCCAAGTCCTACGCTCCCTCGCTCTACTCCGTCGCCTCGAGCACCGACAGCGGTGTGGAAGACGCTGACGACTCTTCCTACAACATCTCCCCTTCCTCCTCGTCCCCCGTCTCAGAAAAGTCCTCACCGAAGCCCAGCAACAAGGCGTCCGCCCGCCTCAGCCAGCACTTGTGCCGGATCTTCGTCAGGCCCCAGCGCCGGCCCAACCTCAACAGAGCCAAGAGCTTGGGCAACCCAGAGTCTAAAAACCTGCTGGTGCTGCGTTCCCAGCGCTCCAACTCCCTCCCCCAGCATCTCCACAGCCAGGAGCCTCCACCACAGCCCCAGGCTCCAGCCCTCCGGCACGTCTGCTTCCGCCGGAGGCCCATCCTGAGCAGCGATGAGGAAGCCAAGAGCACCACGCTGAGGGTGGTGGTGTTCGGGGCGGACCACACCGCGGGGAAGGTGGCCAGGGCCTACAGCAGCCTGAGGAGGAGGGAGAGCGCCTGTCCACATCTCAGCAGGCTCTTCAGGCTGCAGTTTTACTTTGTCCCCGTGAGGAGGGACTCGGGGCCCGGGCCAGAGTCCCTGAAGGCCGCTAGTCCTGTGGTCCAAGCAGGGGGTCCCCATGGAGCAGTGACGTCTACTGTAAGTATAGTAAAAGCTTGTAGACACTTCCCCCCCCGTGTTGTACTTTTCCTTACATTACACTCATTATACAGATATGATGATTTATGATTCTACTGATTTGTTTTCTCACTACGGAATGTCTTCTTCATCTGTAGATATCTAATATCTAAGTTTATTATTATTATATTATTATTATATCTGCAACCTTATTTGAATGGTGTTAGGGGCGCTTCATTGTGCCACATAAACTAATCAACGTGTGTGAATGACTTGATGTTCCTCTTCTAGGTCCCTCATGCATTGGGTACAGAGGACAGTACTAATGATATTGCCCACCTCCTGGGCCTGCTGGACCCCTGGTACGAAAGAAACACACTCAGCCTGCTCAACCTGCCCGCCAACGTGGTCTGCCAGGTACTTCTAGCTCTGCTCCAACCCCCCTCCCCCCCCCTCCAGCTCACAGCCAGGGGCTTGAGTTCAGGTTTAAGTGAAACAAACTCTGAATGTGACAGAGTTTGTTATGAATTGGGCCAATTTCTAAGCCAACAAACGCAAATATATACAATCTCAGAATGACAATGCTGTCTTATGAAATCAGGAAGTGCGCAGTGTAGTTTTAGCTTTATCGAGTATGCTTTTTCAGTTTCTAAAAGTTCAATGTTCACACTTTAACCGACAAAGGAACTAGATACCCTCCATGTTGTTTCAGTGTGTGTCTCTGTGTTCTTCCTGTCACGTGGTTGTTCTTTCCGTCTTTTTTTCTGGTGACCTCTGGTGATTTATAGCATTCCTGAAGCTCAGTCGTTGGTGTGAGACCATGACATAAGAATAAAGGGGTGACTTGTGTAATGTTGTCCCGCAGCAAACCTCGAAGACGGAGT
Organism: Trachyrincus murrayi; assembly: GCA_900323305.1. Taxonomy (NCBI): domain Eukaryota; kingdom Metazoa; phylum Chordata; class Actinopteri; order Gadiformes; family Macrouridae; genus Trachyrincus; species Trachyrincus murrayi. The sequence goes on from OOFB01030482.1 coordinate 24,937, forward strand.
CAGAGTCATATAACGGTTCATATGAGTGCCGGCTACCCATCCTCGCCGACCTGATTCTGTATTACTGTCGCCAGGCAACACGCCCCGCACTCATCCAGCTCTATCAGGCCGAGGTTAGACACCCACACACGCACACACACACTGTATATGCCTGTATGCACATACTGTGTATATGTGTACTGTATATATGTATGTATAAATCCATTCTGCATACATACACAAGCAGAGATTGTTACACATAGACCATTGCTTGAGTATCTGTAGGTGTCTCTGCTGTTGTACCTAATGTTAGCTGGTGTCTCTGGTGTTGCTGGTGTAGCTAACATTAGCAGGAGGTGAAACGAGGACGGAGGTCTTCATCCACTCACTGGAGCTGGGACACACTGCAGGAACCCGAGCTGTCAAGGCCATGGGTAGGTCTGAAACACACACACACACACACACACACACACACACACACACACACACACACACACACACACACACACACACACACACACACACACACACACACACACACACACACACACACACACACACACACACAAAACATACTAATACACTTGTACATGAATGGTCCTAACCAACCTACACGTATATATACACATACACACAGATATATACACACAACAATATAATATAAATACACAACAATCACACACACAGCAGACACCAACAGCATCAGCAGGTTCTATGAGGGGAAACAGATCTGTTATTACTATCGTTTATTATTTGCTTTTAAAGTTGCTCTGCCTCAAAGAGTGTATTTAGTACTTTAGTTCCTTTGACAATTAAAAGCCCTAATGTGTCTAATTAGATGCACATTCCATTAAATGTGTGTTTTTCTCTTTATTTATACGTGGTTAAGTTTGTTTATGTACTCGTGACACTAGCGCAAAAACCTTATTTTATTTTCATGGATATTTTGGAATGGTTTGTATAGAAACCTCCATGTAATGTTCAAGGTCTTTAATAAGTGTTCCCTGTGTTTCTCCCATCTGGAAGGTTCTGCAAGAAAAAGGTTTGGCATCGATGGAGACCGAGAAGCTGTTCCTCTCAAGTTGGAGGTGCTTTACAACAAGGTGAGACGTGTTAAACACTGCGGACGGTCTACTGATTCCTGCTCTATGCTAACTGCTCCATGCTAACTGCTCTGTGCTAACTGCTCTATGCTAACTGCTGAGGGGCGGTGGCACGCCACAGTGGAACATCTTCTGTATGCAACTCAGGTTCTAAGATAATTTAAAAAATGCCTTGTTCAATGGCGAAGACAAGAGTGTTAATAGAAGCAGTGTCACATGTATGCGTGTCCTATAGTGTGTAAGAGAACCTGCAGTAAAGGAGATGTCGTAGAACTGTTTGTATCAGTGAAACATGATTCTGAACTGTGTAGTAAAACAACGTGGGTCAATCCATCATCTGTAGTGTGATATCCATCCCTGGACGTATCCACGTTTTCCTTCCAACCACTCTCTCCTTGTTGATTGGTCTTGCGGGAGATTGTACGATTTCTGAGAAATGTAGAGTTTCACAGCAGACGTGCTGACGTGCATGATATGGGTTAGGATAGTGGTCTGGATCCCATGATCCAGACCACTATCCTAACCCATATCATGGGACCAAAACCACAGCCCCTTCATTCAACAGCCTCTGTTGTGAATGTCAGACTGTTTTATGAGTGCGTTACCAAGGTACCCAACTGACCTCCTGATCTTTATGTTGACACTCAGGTGGTAGTTAGTGGGCGGAGTCAGTGGAAAAGAGAGACCAAAGTGTGTACGTCATTGAACCTGACCAAAGCCTGCAGAAACCCAGAGGAACTCGGTATGTAGTTACCATTGGCAATGGAAGTACAGTTGAACAGGCACAGGAGTAAACACAGGCTTTCCAGTGAATACTGATCACATTATTTCAGATGTATGGCACTTCTAAATGAATTAATGATTTCATGGCAATTATTAATTTGTATAATTGTTATTATTATTATTATTATCAATCTGGATTATAAATTATGATGAGCTGATAAATGTTGTTAAACCAAATGTTGTTAAACCAAACTCTACTGGTAATGTTAGTTGTGAGTACTGTCTAAACCAGTCTGCTGGTAATGTTAGTTGTGAGTACTGTCTAAACCAGTGTACTGGTAATGTTAGTTGTGAGTACTGTCTAAACCAGAGTCTGCTGGTAATGTTACAGTAATTGTGAGTACTGTCTAAACCAGAGTCTGCTGGTAATGTTAGTTGTGAGTACTGTCTAAACCAGAGTCTGCTGGTAATGTTAGTTGTGAGTACTGTCTAAACCAGTCTGCTGGTAATGTTAGTTGTGAGTACTGTCTAAACCAGTCTGCTGGTAATGTTAGTTGTGAGTACTGTCTAAACCAGTCTGCTGGTAATGTTAGTTGTGAGTACTGTCTAAACCAGACTGCTGGTAATGTTAGTTGTGAGTACTGTCTAAACCAGACTGCTGGTAATGTTAGTTGTGAGTACTGTCTAAACCAGTCTGCTGGTAATGTTAGTTGTGAGTACTGTCTAAACCAGACTGCTGGTAATGCTCTCTACCAGACCCTAAAATGGAGTGCCTGCTGCTGAGTATGACTGAAGTGCTGAAGAGACAAAACTGTAAAGCAAAGAAGAGCTACAACCAGGTAAGATGTCTGTCTCTTTCTTTGCCTGCCTGTCTGTCTGTATGTGTGTATGAATGTGTGTCTGTGGTGTGTGGGTTTAAAGATGTCCCCGGTAACCAACAGCAGCTGCCTGCATACAGCAGCGCCTCGGCGACACGAGACAGTATGCAGGTTTATATTTACGTGTGAAGTTGCGGTTGAGGCAGAATATTTCATACCCTGAGAGAAATGACACTGCAGCAGAGACTGTTGAGCCTTCAGGGGGCCCTTACACACTGCATTAAAGGGGAACCGTCACACTCTGCTATTTCCTAATATAAGAGAGTACGACTCCATTCATACGCGCGGTGCTAAACAATCCTCAGAATCAGTTTCCGCGAATACATCTTGGAAAAGTTGGACCATTGACATCAGCGGTCCGCGGTTTGCATTCTCCAAATTTGGACCACATGACGTAAATCGTCCAACTTTTCTTGATGACGACTGGGAGTCGAGCGTGACGGTTATCCTTTACTTTCCCTTGATACCATATGGCTACATGCATGGCTTTGGGGTGGTTCATCAATCCAAGCATACAATTACATATTCACAACTATTCCCAGATTCTGTATACAGAAAATATGAATACAGAGAGAAATAAAGCAATATAACAGAAGTAGAATAGATAATAGAATAGTAGAAAAAATAAGCATGGAAAGGTATCTGCATGGCCAAATGTTTATAATATCCTAATGTCATGTTTAAATGTGATCATCATATGTTAACGTTGAGTTAGTTTCAAGTTAACGTGAGTTACATTTGTTCTGCTGCGTTTCTCGGTGCAGCACCTGAGCACATGGGAGGTGAAGGTGGACAAGGTGCAGGTGAGTGGAAGCGAGAACACAACCTTCGCTGTGTGTCTGGACCAAGACGAACGCAAGATCCTACAGAGTGTCATCAGGTAGACACACACACACACACACACACCTCAGCTTCAAAGAACTTTAAAATGCACGAAAAGTCAATTGAAAGGAAAATATATGTATTATTCTTACAAAATAACAACACTCTAAACTAAACCAACCTAAGGACAGGGAAACCAACAAAAAGACATTACAGAAGGATATACTGATTGTTACAAAACCCACATACGACCGAAGGTCACACACACACACACACACAAACACAAACACACACACACACACACACACGTGTATAGAAACTCAAATTGAGGAAATCAACGTGAACCCAGGTGTGCCTCTTTGTCCCGTCCAGGTGTGAGATATCAGTGTGCTCCAAACCTGACAGCTGCACTGACTGGAGACAGGCTCGGGTCCTCTCCCCCCAGATCCAGCCCCTCCACCCCGCCTTCTGCTCCCTCCTCTGCCTGCCCATCCACACGTTCATCGGGGCACTGCCCTGAAGACACACCCAGCCCCATCCTATGGTCCACATAGACGGAGGGGATTCCACCCCAGGGGGAAAAACTGAAACTCTTACATTAAGCCAAGGGGTCTTCAACATATGGGGGCCATCACGAATGCTACACTATTACACTCTCCCTTCTTCCCCTCACGGAGGACGCCGCGGCCATGTTGGATGCCAGCGAAAGCAATGGCTGCTCCAACTGTATCCCCCCCGCCTAAAAAGAAAATACTCAACTCAACTCAACTCTAGACTCCGGCAGCTAATGGAGAAGTTGTTATGAAGCTAACTTACATTAATGCACATTTGGGACCTAAGTTTGAGTCTTAGCCATAGATAAAAGGTAGAAAAGGTCTTATCTGGGGATTTGTGGGACTGATATTGTGACGCAATCACAAAAACCTTTCGTTGGTTAAATTGGTATATATAATATATGTTTGGGAAAGAGTGAGCGAAGAAAATAAGTCCATTATCATTGCATGTTGTTTTCTAGTGCATTGGACTGGTGTCTTCTGTCTCCTAATCAGCTGGGATAGCCTCCAGGACCTGACAAAGAGCAAGCATATGAAGAGTGTGACTTAACGCATTCAAGGAAATGAATGGACCTCTCCATGTGTTTTGTACTCATGCTCTTGCAAGCTCTTGGTCCTAGATATGAACTGGGAATTGGACTATTTACACTTTTTACTAATTACTTTTTACGAAGTAATTTGTTAACAATGTATATTTTATGTTCGAATTATATTGTAAACAGTGTTTTGTGTGTAAGTGTAAGTGTTTCCAATGTGTTTCAGTGAGCTTCCCACATTTTCCCCATTTTTTAAATGACCACATCTCCATGAGAAATGGGACTGTAATAATTATTTCGACCAATAGAGGACTCTGTATATCTTGTTACCAAATTATTACTAATTTATTTTCAATGGAATATTTTGTACTTTTTAATAGCTCAGTTGAAAAATAGATGTATATATATATATATATATATATATATATATACATACATCTATACATATATATATATTACATTTGGTCAAGTTTATGTACAATAAAAAAGTGAGTAAAATCTGTGTATTTTCTAACCGCACATGGAGGTACTGAGACGCCACTGGTTCGAGTGTGGTGGGCGTGGTCACATGTAGTTCGTCCACCGAGCACCCGCGTGCTCTGCTGTCAGTCACTGACAGTTACACGCGGTGGGCGCTTCACCTCTCGTCTTGGGACCTTCCAGGACCACAATGGGGCTTTATGCGAATCTTTAATTCCGGGTACGTGTCTTTCAAAAATTCAGTATATTGGATGGAACTGGAGAGACATCATATCATAATGTCATATCCGAGCAGTAGTGCCGGTGCGTCGGAGTATATGGTAGGCTGGTATATGTATTGACTCAGAAAACTCCCACGCTCACTAACTTACTAACACTTTGTTTATTAATATTCAAACAACACTTGTAAACAGCTATCTTGAGTCAATAATGAGCAATTCCCTATACGTTCTCACTACGATTTCTGAAAATGTAAATGTATGTTTTTCATTTAAATTGTTGATGTAGGCTACTTATTATGTGTTAGCCTCCCACCTGCTAGTCCCACTGATGGGTTACATGTGTGTAGGTGGTATGTACTGTGTGTACTGTATGTACTGTATGTACTGTATGTACTGTGTGTACTGTATGTACTGTGTGTACTGTATGTACTATGTACTGTGTGTACTGTATGTACTATGTACTGTATGTACTGTGTGTACTGTATGTACTATATGTACTATATGTACTGTGTGTACTGTATGGGTGGTAGCGGGAGGACTCTGTATGTCGACTCATCTGTAGCATGTGTATGTGTAACAACGCCCAGTAAATCAACTCTGTGTTACTTGACCGTTACTTCAAAACTCGTTACGTTCCCATCTGTGAATGTGTTGTGAATGTGGCGATTGCGACTGAAGCTGACTTTGAGGTTGTTATAGTAGCTTTGAGGTTGTTATAGTAGGTTGTTATAGTAGCTTTGAGGTTGTTATAGTAGGTTGTTATAGTAGCTTTGAGGTTGTTATAGTAGGTTGTTATAGTAGCTTTGAGGTTGTTATAGTAGCCTACGAAGACGAGTGAGGCGACTTGAGCCTGTGTCTGAGGGAGTGTTTGGCTTGACTTGCCGGTGTGTGGCATCTGCGGTGTCTAGCCTGAGTCTAAAAGCAGCTCTGCATCCCCCCGACTTCCTTGTTGTAGAGCCGAGCTTCCTGGACCTGTTGGGTCGCTTCAGGGGATGCATGGCATTTGTGCTCACTGTTTGTACGCGCTACAAAGAACCCATTTAAACCTTCCTTTGACACATATGTATGCGCTTTTATGTCCATTCACGAGTCAGACTTTTGGCTTAATGGCGACCCTCAAAACAAATGCCGCAGAAGCCTTGATGACATTGCTACACAAAGACTTCACAGTCCGCTGAAGGAGTCAGCTACTTCAGGGCACCAAGGATATAACCACTTTGAGTTATCACAATGTGCTGTATAATAGGACAGCCAGTCTTTTGCAAAAAAATAAAATAATAAAAATAATAATAATAATAAATAAATGTGTTGGTACTTATTTAGGCTACTCCCTCTGGGCGAAACTGAGTCTTTGTAGGCCTACATTGGTCTAAAATGTATGCAAGTCTGTCTTGAGCCATATAATTCCAGAAAGCCCAAACCCATCATCTTACTCACAACTTTATTCCTAGAAGGAGCTTTTATTGGCCTGTTAGGAATATAAAAAAAGAAATATAAGAATTTGTCTTGAGACTTCTGTGTGCCAAGACCTGGCTATAGACATTCTCCAGCATCATTGTCCTTCCCGCACGCATGTGTCACATAGCCAAAACCATTACATGTGACGCACTGTGCATATCCTCTTCCAGAAGGACTTTGGATGTCTTCAAATCCAGTGACCTCTCTGTTTACTCCTGTATGACTGGCACAGTCCTGATGTCTAAAGCAGCATCGCAGATCATGTCAGTAGTCAGGGTTGTGATACGCAGTGGGGCCATCATGGGATGGCTCCATTAAAGACAACATAAAAAAAGAAATAGCCTTTAATAAAATAAAAAATAAAAATCATGTTTTAGATTTGCATTTGCATTGAAACTTGAATTGAACACATGGATTTCTTCTAACCGCTTAGAACGGGTGGCCATAAGGTCGCAACCAATAATAACACTAATAGCAACTTAGTTATTAGCTGAAATGCTTTGAAAGGAATGGATAGTTCCTTACGTCACGTGCCTCCTACATTATGTCCTGCCGTAATATTCACACATGCGTGGAAATACCTGGATCCTTTTCTGAAAGTCAATTGCTCTATAGCGACTGTATTTGGGTGTCAGCAGGTCAGACGATGTACCCAGGGGCTTATTGGTCAGAGCGATGTGGGCTTCAAGCCTTGAGACGGCCTGGAAACTATGATTGTTATTGCCACTCGCGGAATAGGCCCACCGTTCCTCTGTCGGACAGACTAATGTGTTACTTTTGTGACACATAGAAATCACTGCTAGACTGTTTTACTACAAACATGTTGGGTGTTGTGGTTGTAGTTTATTAAGATGTGATGTGCGTATGACATTGTGTAGAAAGCGTGTACTGGGTAATTCCAGGACATACTGATGTCATTAGACAGAATCAACAGCAGGGAATTAGTTAGCGTTTGTCTATGGATCATAATTGTACTGTACGATACCATGTTTAGTGGTTCAAGTTTCCTAAGCATGGACAGTCCAGCCATAGGCCACTGTTATTCTGCTATACATCTGTATGAATATGTTGCATATCATGGGACTATTCATATGAAATGCACGGACCCAGGCTGGTTGGGTTCAAGCCCCGTGTGACACACGCCACAATATCACCTGTCCATCATGTATTTCTGTTGATTGGCAGGCAACGAGTGTTGTGCATATTTATTACGTTTAGTTATTGTGGTATATTATTATCGGCTTAAAGTGTATTGATTTTGTGTTTGCACTTTTTAGACTTAGGAGTACAGTGCTCCTTTGGGAAAAAAGTCAGCTTAGAGCCCTGACTTTTGAACCCAGTACTCAAGTACCCAGTACTTAATCCAAACATAAGATAAGATCTTATCTTAACATGCTCTCAGAGCTGAATACAGCCTGTCTCAATATCTTAATTATATTTCCTTTACTCTACTTGAAATCAATGTACGTGACAGTGTGCTTTTTGAGTGGTTGCTTTGCATTTTTGTTATTGCATCCTGTAAAGACGCTTCAGAAACAGAGATCCACATCCAACATTTTTATGAATGGTCTTTGGAACATTGTTTAGTTGTTCTCTTCTTAATGCGTTACTTACACAATTTGGTGACCACACGGTCTAAATATTGATATATCTCACACACACACACAGACACATTGACACATGCATACATGTGCACACTATGAAACACAAACATGTCCCGCTCTATTCCTTGAAAAACACTTCCGATCCCTGTGTGTTCCCTTCTGTCTTCCAGGCTCTCTTCCTCTGCCTGATGGATGTAACACTGGTGCACTGTAAACACAACTAAACTAAACACAAAGCACTCTGCCTTGTTCATCACCTTACTGATTCATACAACTTAGAAGTCTCATACAAGTTTCATTTAAGATGGATAACCATGGCAAACAATGTTGTGCCAATTCAAGTTGGCAATTAAATTTGGAATTGGCTCAACTCACTCACTTTAGGTCAAACTACTTGGTCATAGCTTTGTGTCACTTAAAAGGCAACAATGTTACATTTTAAGTTGAGCCTGCTTGAATTGTTAGTGTGTTTCGATGGAATGCTAAAAATATTCTGATAAAGAAACTAAATGCATCCTCATGCGTAGGGAATACAAAAAAAGCAGAATAATCCCATTGTATTCAGTTGCAAAAGATCACTGGAGTAGGTATTCAGCTGCAAAAGATCACAATTCACTGGAGTAGCCTTGATCTGAACCCTCAATGTGCATGCAGAGAGTTTCAGATATTAGTTTTATTATGGATGGTTTAATAATACATTAATACAAGTTAATTAAAATGTTTTGACAGATTGATAGTGTATGGTGAGTCATAACTACATTAAGCCTATATGTGCATGAGTATATAGAAAGCTTTGGTATTGTTGTGTATATAAGGCATTGTGTATCAAACGTAGCAAAGGCTGCAAGATCCTCCATATGCATATTGCCATATAGTATAGAACTATGGCAATGCTGAGTCTACAGATGTGTGTTCCTGTCTGCACTGCAGAACCATCAGCACTAGGAACATGGTGTGAAGCTCAAGAGGAAGTATGTGAAGCGAGTTTCAGACACATACACACACACAAACTTTTTTAACTCTTCTCTCTTCCGTCTCTTTGATACAGTACAGATATACACTGATCCTATGTGACTCAAATGAACTACACACACGTGTGGGTGTGTGTGTGCGCACACACACACCCACACGTGCGTGATCTGTAGAAGACTTCCTCATATTGTTTGGTGTGTTGATACAGGAATACTGATTGATATCCTCTTCACTTACACCAAAGTAGAAACAATCTGTTTATTTTGAGTTTACTTTTGTGTGTGTGTATGTGTGTGTGTGTGTGTGTGTGTGTGTGTGTGTTTTCTGCATGGGGACATGCTAGTGTGTGTGTGTGTGTGTGTGTGTGTGTGTGTTCTGCATGGAAACATGCTTGTGTGTGTGTGTGTGTGTGTGTGTGTGTTTTCTGCATGGAGACATGCTAGTGTGCGTACATACGTGCCAAAGTGTACATTTCAGTTCCTGCCAGATGAGAATATGGTTTCAAGAAGTTCTTGTGTCTGTCATGAAGAAGTCATTGTAACACTGTAACATTTAGCATGCATCGCGAATTCATTTTGCCTGCCTAACATTTTCAGATGAAAAATTCAAAATGTTGATATTATTCAATCTAATGGGTTTACATTGTGTACTGATGCTTATATAGATTCCTTGACTAGTATTTTCGTAAAAAAAAGCATGAAATATAACCAATGGCAAGGACCTTTAAAGCAGGCCTATTCAACTGCCGGCCCGCGGGCCACATCCGGCCCACGGATCATTTTGATCCAGCCCGCAAATGATTTATTAGAACATAAACAATCGGAATCAATGTTCCCCGAAAAAAAACAGTTTCTGAACAAGAATGAAAGCCAGTTCAATTTCCTTCAATAGGAAACCGTTTAATCCGATTTGTCCCACCCCTACGACCCGCCCATGACCCTGCACACTCTGCACCCTGCACACAAAGTTTAGAGAGCTAAAATGTCTTCCACATTGAAAAGGCCAAAGGTAGACAATGAAAATCCACAATTCAAGTGGACTGTGAATCATCTATTTCGTAATGTGGGACCAAAGCACATATGTTTGATCTGCAACAAGGTCAGTAACACAAGAATACAATCTGAGAAGACACTGCATCACGTATCACTAGAACTTCAATGGAACAGATCCGATGGGTTCAGATGCTCGTCCAATCAAAGTGCAGAGCCTCTCTGAATTACCAACAGAGGGTAGCTTTAATGGCCCGGTCCTGTTCAGAACAAGAGAGGAGGACCATAGCCTCCCTCAGTGTTGCATGGATTAAACCCTTCACAGATTCTGAAACAGTGAAAGACTGCATGCTGTCCTTGAAGATGTAGTGACCGATAATAAGGTGAAGAAGAAGATAATTTTGTCTCTCCGAAAAATACCAATGTCCGACACAACAACGATCAGAAGAATCGTGCACATTTACTCACTATATGCTTATGATGAGCTTCAATTGCATAGTGCAGAAGGTTTTTGATCGAAGCTCTTGCAACAGATGTATTGGAAACCCTTTTGGATAAGTTAAAACAAGCAGAGGTGATTGCTGGCTGTGGATGAGTCAACAGACCGTAGCCATGTAGCAGAGTTGTGCATGTATGTACAATTCTTTGATGGAGAGTGTTTCAAGAAGATGTGCTTGGACTTCTGTTGAATGTTAATAACATGATCACTTGTTGCTTGATGTATTTATATATCAGTCTATTCTGTTGAATGTTAATAACATGATCACTTGTTGCTAGATTGATTTATAGCCATTTATTTTGATTGTTAATTTGAATAATATGACTGAAATGAATAATAAGAGCACAGATTTGTACATTTGTACAAAAGGTTCAATGTCTTTCGATCTGCCACATTAATGAAATCTGTTTTTAATTCATCTTCTGAGGTGAAGTGATTTGTTGAAAAAGATATTAAATGAAGAATAACACAGGGTCTATGTAGAAATGTATGCCCTATTTTGTATGTTAGATAAACAAATTGTGAATAACTCTTCATGCACAGTATTACGGTATTTAGTGTAGTTTTTTATGTTCACATGTAAGTGCTTAAGTGCGGCCCCCCCTTAATTTTCAATTTCAATAATCTGGCCCTCATAAGAAAGTAGTTGTTGAATAGCGCTGCTTTAAAGGATCAACTTGAACACAAATAGACATCTGGAAGAATCATTTGAAACAATTATTCAGATTATGTATTTACGTTTCATCACGTTATACCTTATTGTTGTCTTATGTTTAATAACTTAACCAACTCTTAACAAGTTCATTAGTCAAATAATAATAGACAGCTCTGCTTGATTGCTTTATTCCCCTTTCTGTGGTCGGGACAGTTCTAAGTAAAACTATTCTCTTGCCGTGCATTACATGCACACAAAAGCTGGGGGTTTCCAGTCATGTGGACACACACACACACACACACACACACACACACACACACACACACACACACACACACACACACACACACACACACACACACACACAGAGGCAGCCCCGTGTACTGAGCCTAGTTCATTTCCACAAGACATTGCTGGTCCTTCCTGTTTTCAGAGGCGTCTGCAGTGTGCCTCGACGGAACATAGTCCTCCTGGTGTTATTTGGAGGTTTCGGTTGTTTTGATGTTTTGAGCATTTTCTCTACAATGGAATGCAGAAACACTGCCTATAGTTCTGTTTACCTGCTTTTTGCAGGAACTGAATCACTTCTTAGTCCAGAAAGATCTTGTTGTTGCATTTTTTTATTGGCACACGGCCTTGGTGCCTGAAATAGCTTTAAAATGTGCCAGCACTGCCAATGTTGATCTGACTCTACATGTATGCCATGGAGAAAAACAAGTCACCTGATTCTTGAAATAGAAATCAGCTAAATATCTTCACTAGTTAGTTTAGTGCAGTGAACATTATTATTATTATTATTATTAACAACATTATTATTATTAATATATTAAAAAGATTCTGTTGACACAATGGGAACAACAGGTATGTGAAGCAATGATCTTCATGACATATGTTTGGCAAAGATCTTATTCCATGACATCATTTCTGGGAGCTGATGTCAGGCTTAACCAGTTCAGTGTGTGGGAACGTCTTCATTGGAAGCACTGATCCACCCTTCTGGTCACATTAATAGTATTTATATCCCTGTATTTAAATTCACACCAATACCATAATGATTCACTTCAAATGACCAAGAGGTTGAGAATTGTAAGACCCAATCTGACCTGTAAGTGGAGGATTACATACATTTCTACATGCTCATTAGTAGCAGGCTGGTGGAGATGGTGCAGCAGCAGCAGCAGCTCTGTACTGCAGGTGTACAAAGAGATCCACATTGAGATGAAGATTAGACATCAAACAGTAGACCTTCACACAGAAGCTATGCATAAGAATAAAAACCTTTGTTCTTTTTTAACAATTGGCTTATCGACAGCTTAGAGCTGTACAAAAACGTTGACTGGTGCTCTCTCTCTCCTTTTTGCAAGGTTGTTAAAGTTTAATCTTAAAGTAGCCTGAGGTCCATATTCTGGACCTCCCAGTCTCGTATATATATATTGATCTTTACGTTTCCTGCCCTCTCTCTCTTGTTTTCTCTCCTCTCTCTCTCGTTTTCTCTCCTCTCTCTCTGACTGTCACGCTTGGCTAAATATAGAACTCTTTGCCCACTCATTTTGACATACAGGAAACGTGTGCGGTCATGTAGTCGTAGGAAAGTATAGATTGACAGCTCATTAGATGACTGGTGTCTCTGTGTGTGTGTGTGTGTGCGTGTGTGTGTGTGTGTGTAACGGCTATCATTTTGCAAATACAAGTAAATGCAAACGAAAAAGAAAGAAAAACATTCCAGACCATCTGGCACCTTAACATGGTTGACCTATAGCCTGTGAGTGGGTTACACACACACACACACACACACACACACACACATACACACACACACACACACACACACATACAGAAAAATACCAGCATTGTTTTTTGGAAATGTTGGCCAATTTCCTCTTTTTGTTTAATGAAAAGTAATG
>OOFB01030482.1:44669-55080 GCA_900323305.1 Trachyrincus murrayi
GGGGGGAGGGGTGGGGGGGGGGGGGGGGGGGTTATTGTGACATTGTGACATATGGTCTCATCCTCCTCTCTTCCTGTATGTGTTTGCCTGTTTTGTGTGTGTGTGTGTGTGTGTGTGTGTGTGTGTGTGGTCTGCAGGTCCATTGTCATGCGGCCCGCTGTGTGACAGCCTCCTCCCCAACCCTGAGATCAGCTTCCATCTGTGGACGGATGACGAGGACATCAGTGAGTGTGTGTGTGTGTGTGTGTGTGTGTGTGTGTGTGGTCTAAAATTAGGGGGTCTATAGATATCCGTCATTCATAGGACTGCATTATACATGTTTTATTTGTTCTCATGCAGTGACACGTGCCTTGTGGCCATGTGTCTTCCGGTCATGCCATAAACGTGATAGGATTAACATTATTATTATGACCCGTGGCCTAACCACCCAATGAGCTGTGTTGACACAGCTATTAGCGCACATGTTAGCGACAATTACTGCAGCACACACTGTTGAAGTTGTGTGTGTGTGTGCATATGTGTGACATTAAAAGGAGCTGCCTCTAACACAGTGTGTGTGTGTGTGTGTGTGCGTGCGTGTGCGTACGTGTGCATGTGCGTGTGCATTTGTGTGACAGTAAAGGAGCTGCCTCTAACACAGTGTGTGTGTGTGTGTGTGTGTGTGTGTGTGTGTGTGTGCGTGCGTGCGTGCGTGTGCGTATGTGTGCATGTGCGTGTGCATTTGTGTGACAGTAAAGGAGCTGCCTCTAACAGTGTGTGTGTGTGTGTGTGTGTGTTACAGGGAATGAGCTGTACAGGTGTGTGCGCTCCTCCTCCATGTCAGAGCAGTTCTCCCTCAGGCAGGACCATGGGGATGCTCTGGAGGTGTGTGACCTCCTGACCCCTGCCGACACCCCGCGCCACTCCGTCATGTCCGTGGACAGCGGCATCGAGCGCGACCTCCCCCCCGGCACGGCCGACACGGACCAGACGTCGCCCTCCGCGGAGCCCTTGAAAAAGTACATTTTAAAATCGACTTTTATTTTCTTTGTTGTTGTTGTTTTTAAATCAACCGCTCTATGGGCAGAGGAGATACAGAGATACTACCATCTCTATTGGGGTTGCAATGGCTGTTTGAGTGTGAGTGGCAAGTAATATCACATACCCTGATGCCAATGGACATCGTCCACCATCATCCACCTCATCTAAAGGCAACCTATTGTAGAACTTTTTTTTATCATTAAAACATCTTAAAAATCATTGTTCTGAAAGGTGTCGTAAAACAATGTCTGTAGTGTGATATCCATCCCTGAAGGGCCACTGAAAACAGGCCTTCTTCAGTGGCCCTTCCCTTCCGACCACTCTTTCCTGTTGATTGGTCTTTCGGGAGATTGTACAACGATTTCTGATTTCTGATTTTTTGTTATTCTTGCGCAGCGGCTGTGCTTATGCTTCTGTTTTGTCCTCGCCATCTTGGATCGTCGCTAGTGGTCTGGATCATTGTATAGAGAAGTGCAGGAAGTGCTTGGCTAACCCTAACCCAAGTTTCTTGGTAGCAACTTAACGGCGGGACTACGGAGAGACGCGGCAGGTTTCAGGTTTCAGGTTTCCACCGTCTGGGAAGGAAAAGTTAGATTTAAAGTCAGCATGTAAAGAAAGATATAAAGAAAGCAGATTACACACATTATCATCATCAACAATGCTGATGAGGTGATCTAATAAACATAAATTCCTCTATGGCTGAATTGGCGACAACTGGTCCGTTAACATGAACGATGAAATCAATGAAAGGGCTGGACCTGGATATCCATTGGATATCCATTGTTCTTGTCTTATTTAGTGTGCTAGAAGGGCAAATTATTTTAGAAAATTGGCATGCAACCTCAGTAAACCGGCTCTAACTGGTGGATTTTGTACTGCGGTTGTACAGAGCAGATAAGGTGCTTCTGGCATCTGAGACATAAGCCGATATAAGCACTCAAGTGGTGTGCCAAAAAAACCTTTACACCCCCCCTCCACACATGATTAATGCCATGTATTTATCAAATTAACAATAAACGACAAAAAAACTACAAAGATATATATTCTTTTAAATTCCCACAACTTCGGATAAATCGTTTCATTTGACGCCATCTCGATCCAATCCGTCTCTCCTAAGTCAGAGACATCGGATCTGTCTGAAAGCTCTGACTCAGAAATCAAACTCAACGGGTAACTTGAACGCTACCTTCCCCATTCGGAAGGCAGTATAATCTAAATTCTAAAAGTTTCTTGCAGTTTCTGGTTTCCGGCCCAGGCTTTGTGCCGTCTCCCCCTGGAGGTTCTGCTATAACACAGTAGGCCTGCTTGGTTCCAGATTACGGTTACTCAGACGTGGTGTGTTAACCCCCTGCTGCCCTCCCTTCCTTCCTTCTTATACCTCACAGTGAGCAGGAGGCGGGGGGCAGGCTGAGCCGGCAGGGATGCATGAAGATGAAGCTCACGGTGAGCGACAACATGGTCCTGATGCAGGACACCCTGGAGGAGCACGGGGGTCTGGGCGGGGGCGAGTGCCTAGGGAAGAGCAGCAAGGGGGTGAGGCGGACGCTTCAGCGGCGGACCGGCAGAAGCGCCTCCCAGGCCACGCAGTCCTTCTCTAAGCAGCCACGGCCCTTCACTGCCAGGATCGTCGTCATGGGAGACGACCGGGTGCTAGGGCGCCTGGCCAAGGCTTACTACTGTCTCAGGTAATGATAAGCAGCCCTGGGGGGTTATGGGTACTTGAGTCCGACTGGATGCTGAAAAACATGCTAATGCTAATTTCAGAGCATATGTTGTGTTCCTAATTAGGTGTATTTCACACAGCACAATGGGATATTATTTGTATTTTTGGAGTTAGAAAGAATGAGATGAGGCTGCAGCATCTCAAAAAGTGGTTCTTCACAATGATTATGTTTCTGTTTGGAAGGAACATTAACTAAAAGAATCAATCAAACATCAGTCATATCAAACATTTGTTGTTTGTTTATAATGTTCCGCTACTAAACCATACAATAAAATGTGCAGTTTGATTTAGAGTGTGTGTGAATGTTTTACCTTTACAGGAAACGGGAAGCACGGAAACTTTTTCTGACACAAAAAGTGAACCTCCAGTTTTACTACATTCCCGTCAGCGCCTCCCCTGTCAAAGTAAGAGCACTTCCTCTGTCAAAGTAAGAGCAGTTTCACTGTCAAAGTAAGAGCACTTCCTCTATCAAAGTAAGAGCAGTTTCACTGTCAAAGTAAGAGCGGTTTCACTGTCAAAGTAAGAGCACTTCCTCTATCAAAGTAAGAGCAGTGTGTGTGAATGTCAGTATTACATTTTTATGTTTCAGCGGCATGAAAAATAACGTTTAAACATTTAAAAATGTGATGCTTAGGCTTCTTCCATTTGAATATCGTGACGTGTTTTTGGTTGTGTTTCAGGAAAACATTCCTCCAACAAAGGAGAATTGCTGTGCCTTTGGCTCCTACTTGGGCATGGTGGACCCCTGGTATGACTGTAACATCCGGAGCTTGGGCGTCACCATTCCTGAACTAGCTAAAAAGGTACTTCATCATAATCATCTACATACAAAGGGTAAAATACAAGATGTGTTGCTACATATCATTGTAAATGGTAACTGTAATGAGTTCATACAGCACTTCTCTGACCACTGTAATCACAGGAAGTGTTTTCCAATAGAGCTCCAATAAGGGGTGCCCGATGGCCAGGGGCCAGTAAAAGGTTATGTCGGGACAGTAAGACTTTCAACTGCCACTAGTTACTGGATTCATTCTAGCTTTGCCTTAATAAACAGTTGGATTATTGGATTACAGCTTGTATTGCACATTTACGGATCATCTGATTCATTTAGACCGATTATGTGGGGTACTGGGTCCAGGCCCAACCATCTAACTCTACTATGCCTCCACTCACCTGCCCGTTGGTCTGCGAGGGTTGTCTTTCTCGTGATAGGAAAATCGCTGAGTTGGATAGGAGAATATTTGTGCTCCATCAAATAAAAAATGATGAGCAGCTCATCGACTATGATTTGTCCTGGGCCCCGACTCCGGTGCTGGTTGTGCAGGAGAGCTCGACACCAACAGCGGGGTGGAAAGCGACTCGTGTGAGTCTCTCCCAGAAAGAAGGTTCACCTGAACAACCCCCAACTACACTAGTGGTCTGCGAGTCCATAATCCGTAACAGTCCAGCTGCACCTAGCTATTCTATCTCTCAATGTACCACCCCTCTGCTGTAAAAGCAAAAAACTTGGTTCATATCCCCTGCATAAAGAAACATGTGCGATTCAATAACCACCAGAAAGACCATAATCAAATACATCCTAACAACCCAAGCCACACTCCAGCTAAATGTGGGCTTCTGAATGTCTCTGTAAAATATATCCATACACCATTTACTCAAACAGTCTGCAGTTGTTCTGTCTTACTGTGACATGGCTAAATCCTGGATCCATTTATTAGAATCCACTCCACCGGACAATGCATACCTAAACCAACCCAGAACTGGCCGTGGTGGTTAGCAGTTGTATACAAGAACAACATGACCTGCTCCCCTGTTTGTCTTGGTTCTTTCTCCTCTTTTGAGTCACTGTGTTTCATGGACTATCAGACATCTATCTCCAGACTACAACTTGTTCAAAACACTGCAGGCTATTAACCAGAACTAAAAAGAGAGACCACATCACTCCAGTCCTTGCAGCACTACATTGGCTCCCTGTCTACTACAGAATCCGGTTCAAAATCCTACTCCTTACCTTAAAAGCCCTGCATGGTACTGCTCCTGCCTATATCTCAGACCTCATCTCGCCTTACCACACTAGCAGGCCCCTTAGGTCCTCAGAACAAGGCCTACTAGTCATCCCAAGGTCCCACCTGAAAACCACTGGAGACAGGGCTTCCTCCGTTGCTGCCCCCACCCTTTGGAACAATCAGCCGGCTGATATCAAATCAGCCGAGTCAGTTGGTGTTTTTAAAAAGAGACTAAAAACATATTTTGATTCACTTGCCTACGTAACTTGATGCATTGTTTTTAGTATTTGTATATGCACTTTATTATTTATTGCATCCCTAATTTTGACTGTATGTATATCTGTGTATGCACCTGTAAAATAATCTTTACAGAACTTTGGTACAAACCTGGTTTGTTTTTTAAGGCACTTTATAAATAAACTTGAACTTGAACTCACTGTCCCCATCGGGCCTGTGCTAAATAATGTGATCTATTCAAAAAATATTGTAACAGTTGACGGCATACATGTACACCATGTAGTAGTACACATCACTACCGTGGCTGACAGACAGATGATGATTATTAAACCGGTTTATTGCAGAGTTTGAGATTGTTGGAACAGGCAGAGCAGGTGGTACGTGCTGACATGCTAGCGCCTGTGGGTCTTGATTGGCCAATGCCCCACAGGTGTGCAGCCTCACCCAGCCCTAATATAATCAGTCTGACTCAGACCAGGTGAGGCTGCTTAAACCAGCCACCAACAACACACACACTCCACATACCCCCAATGCCAAATTGAGGCTGGGGAGAAACCAGGGTTTCTGCCTTGGCTGGACTTGGCCATTGCAGCGTTGTCTGGGTGGGCTGGGAGGAGGCTCGACAGCTGGGGTGGTAGCTCCTCGGAGGGCCCGGAACAGCCCTCTGTAGGGCCACCCTCTACCATAGCGACTGGTAGAATGAGCAAACATTCGGCACACAGTGAGAACAGAAGAGCCTGCGTCTATGTATAATTCTTGTATAAACACCGGACAGATTTGCTTTGCTTGTAGCCTCACTACAAACAAGCTGTGCTTGGATGTCAGATGACAGAGGACTTTTTTTCTGGACAGCTCACCAACATCAGTCAGAAGGAGTCCCTACTGTCTGATGTCATCTCCTACTACGTGCGCATGGGAAGGCAGCCCGTCTACTTCTCTATCTACGAGGTGAAGGTGAGGTTCCGCACGTGCATGTCATGTGTCAAGGCTCAAACATGATACACGTGGTACACATGCGTGTATGTTTGCACGTAGAGAAGGGTGACAGCGTTTTTGGGGGTGGATTTTCGGGCGGAGAACGTTGATTGGCTGAGGCTGAGCAAAGGAGATGATCTGGTCCAAACATGCGTGTTAGAATGAGGAATGAGGAAGCAAACAGCAGCTAAAGCTAACAATAGAGCAGTTTAGAAGAACCGCGTTTGAGCTAGTAAATACTACCATGGCCCCTAATGAACATTACTGGCATGCATGTTTGTAGACAAACACACACACACACACACACACACACACACACACACATAGAGTGTGTACATGTTTCCCAGCTCTGACGTGTTTGAGCTTGTGTACAAACACAGGACAGGACAAAGCTACCTGCTGTGTTGAGGTTATTTCTAGTTGAAAGTAAAATAGTTGGGTATAGAGTGTTATTCATGATTAGATTACAATATTTGCTTTGTTTCCATCGGTTAGATCTCCTTCTGCTGCCTGACCAAGGAGCCCGTGGAGCAGGTGTTCCTGTCTCATCTGGAGTTGGAGTTTCCAGAGTTTAGACAGAGCTCTCATTCCGTCAGAGGTAACCTCTTACCTTGTGTGTGTGTGTGTGTGTGTGTGTGTGTGTGTGTGTGTGTGTGTGTGTGTGTGTGTGTGTGTGTGTGTGTGTGTGTCTGTTTTGTGTAGGATTTCCCCCCTATTTATATTTGATTTCCATTCAAGCTGTGTGTGTTGCAATGACACTTAGCCCCGCCTTTTCATGATCTGCAAGAGAGTGTATGCGAGGAATGGCATACCTCAATCTGTCAATAAGTAATAATAATAACAAGTAACCTTGTGTGTGTGTGTGTGTGTGTGTGTTCGTGTGTGTGTGTGTGCGTGCGTGTGCGATGTCAACAGAGAAACAGTGGAAGAATGCGGGGGAGATCTGTGCAGCGGAGGTCTCCATGAACTACAAAAGGGTCAGTGGATCTTCCCCTGGTGCATGCACCAAAACTGTCATGTAAGCGTAGCGTCGTACGCTTCAGATAGACTGCCGTGTTAACCGACGTTTCAATTCTCCCCGGCTTCGTGAGACAGCCGCGAGGCTTCTAGACCCCTCCGTTTTTTTACGAGTAGTCTCTCGCGCATTCCCCGTAGAGTTTCATTCAAAACATGCGTATTTAGGTTTGGCCAAGCTCGGTATGCATCAACCACGTGTATAATTGTGGATTCCAGAGTTTAATGAGCACTAAAGACATGAACTACTCCATCTAAACAAAAAATCTCTAAATGGTTGAACAAGGAAATGAGAGTAAATCTGTTTAAATTAGGTAGTCGGTACTGATCATAGACTTTAATAATAACTACTGACTGTATATAGCGCATGTGTTATTTAATGACTGAAGTGAGGACGGAGTCTCAGGAGTCTGCTCAATGCCTTTTTGCCAGAACTTGACAGACTTTAGGTTTGTTTGTGGTTTCTGGAGGTCTGCCAGCATGTCTGTCTGAGTGTGACCCTGACAATGTGTGTATCCCCCTGCAGGTTACATTAAGCGGTCGTGATGTTGACACTGTTCTCTCCGTCAAGATGTCCGCCGCCCAGATCAGTGCCATTCCCTCCAATGAAACGGAAGGTCTGTTGGTGTATTGTAGTCACACACACACACACACGACAGCAATGTCTGTCATTCATATTTTACAATAACATGTTCATCACGCTTATCCTGTTGACAGTAGGCATTCTGTCTAATATTCTAGTTGATTTGATTCTTATTTTATTCCCTTCTGCTCTCTAGATCTGAACTGTTTGACACTGACTTGGAATGAAGCTCAGACCAAAAATAAAAGCAATCAGGTGAGCATGTTTGTTTTAGTTTTTTTTACATTTTTATTTCAAATTCATACGTGCGTATTTTTCGGTGTGTTTGACGTTACCATTCATTCCTTTTGCTTGTCAGCAGCGGAAGATCAGGACCTGTAACATCAAGATCAGCTCTCTGGAGAAGAGGTCGTTCACGGTTCTTCTGGACAGAGACTCTCGGAGGGCCTTCAAAGATGTCCAGAGGTGAGGCTCCGTCTGGCCGTAGCGCTCTGCCTCCTGCCTATTAGTTCACCATTCATCCAACATCGAGTGGAAGATATCTCAAAAAAACGTTCACCACTCACCGATATGACTTGTTGCTTGCTATAATCCAAAGTGGTCCGGGAGGTGAAACAGGTGATTTGCAAAAGTCTTCAAAATCTGACTTTGAAGACGCGTTTGACTGCATATTTTCAATGTCCCGCGTTGCTGTGCGCATGCGCCAGAGCATTCACTCTTCTTCATCTTCTTTCGAGCTTCTTTCGACGTTCCTCTCGCCTCTTCATGTAAGAATACATTTATCTTAGTCTAAAATACACCTACCGAGTTTAATACACATTATGATTGAAATTTCTTAGAATAAATTACAAAGAAACTAAACATTTCTGAACAAATAATAAAGAGTTTGCGAACTCGCCATGAGTTTCAAGGACAACAGGAATAGACCATGTGACACCACGGGGGGCAGCGGAGGGCATCGTGGTGAGAGGAATGTCCAAAGAAGCTTGAAAAAGATGAAGAAGAGTGAACACTCCGGTGCATTAAAAGTAATATTTTGAAGACTTTTGCAAATAATCTGTTTACCCGCCTGGACTGTTTTGGATTATAGCGAGCAACAAATGCAGTCATATCAATGAGTGGTGAACGTTTTTTTGAGATATCTTCCACTCGATGTTCGATGAATGGGGAAATAATAGGCAGGAGGCAGAGCACGACGTTCAGAGTCTACATGCGCTCTGTTATATATAGAGTAAGCTGCAGTCAAGTCAAGGCAAACAAGGTGACAGATGTTCAATAAAATGCTCATGGTTATAAGGCTGTGCCTCTTCTTTGAAACACAATTCTGTTCACCTGTGTTACTTATTATTTACGGAGAACCAAACACCACGTGTAGATTGATTTGCATTGTAGATGACTCCCTCTCTAGGTTAAACACGTGTGTCAGTTAACCCTACCACACACCACACCAAGTGGCTTTTGCTGGGCTCCTCCAAGACCAGGACACAGGTAGATGTTGGAAACCGGTTTATTGCAGGGTTGAGAATGTTTATGCAGGCAGAGCAGGTGGTGAAATCCTGACATGTCAGGGCTCCTCCTGAGTGTGTGTGGTGGTGGCTGGTTTAACCTGAGTGAAACCATTATGAGCAATCCTAAATGGCAGGTTATGTAAAGGGGACTTTTTTGCCGCTACATTGAGTTCACTCTTGTTGAGGTTCAGTTTATACCCTGATAAGTGACCAAAGTTTCCTCTCATATGCGGCATAGGAAATAATTTAGCCTCTGAGATAGGCTTTCAAAGTTTTTCAAAGTTTCCCAGAGAGTAGATGCAGAAATGTTTGGGGTTTTGTTCGTACTTAAAAAAAAAATCAATTTGGTTCGAAACTAAATTTACAAAGTCTTCATTACTGAGCAGGTGAGTATTTAAACGCCAAGGCGGTCGCACATTTATAACAGCTTGAAAGACTACTACCATGGTAACAGGGGCGTGATCAGAAATAACAATTGGATTATATGAGCATGAAGTTATGGAATGAAGAAGTCTGTCATCTACAAGGAAGTAATCTATACGTGTAAAGGTGTGGTGGACTGGTGAGAAAAAAGAGAATATTTTACTAGATGGGTTAAACAATCTCCAAGGGTCTGAAACCGCATAGTCAGACATAAAGGTCCGGACCACCCTGGCTGAGGTTGATAGAGCAGTAGGATTAGTGGAGGAACGATCTAGATGTGGATCCAACCAACAATTTAAGTCCCCACCTATGATCAACATGTGGGAGGACATATCAGGGAGTGTGGAGAAAACAGATTTAAAAAAATCACCATTGTCCCAGTTAGGAGCATAGATATTGACAAGAAGTACATTCGTGTCAGCCTACCACTGACAATTACGTATCTACCGTTGCGGTCTGCAATCACATTGGAACATGTGAAAGGCACTGACCTATGCAGTAAAATAGCCACCCCCCTGGCCTTACTCTGAAATGAGGAATGGAACACCTGACCCACCCATCTGCACCTAAGACTGGAGTGTTGTGAGACCTTGAGATGAGTCTCCTGCAGAAAGATAATGTGAGCATTCAATTGGTGAAGGTGGTGTAGCACCTTACTGCGTTTAACTGGATTATTGATGCCCCTGCAATTCCAAGTGAGAAAATTAAAACCATTTCCAGAATGAGCTACACCTGGCTGAGTCATGTCTTAAGAGAGTAAATATGTGTCAAGGACAGGATACCATGTAAACTAGAGATTCTGGTTGACCTTAATAGTGCAAAATCAAAAAAGAGAAGTAATAAAGCACAAAAAACACACACAGAAACACCCCTTCCCCCAAACCCTCCCTTGCCGAAGCATCTCCCCAATTGAGACGCAAGC